>OZ007522.1:7529642-7752379 GCA_963931895.1 Eupithecia pulchellata
CTCTTTAATTTATCACTGAAAGTATTATACTGTCTTCAATAATTATTAAACCTATAGTTAATCGGCCGCTAAATCTGACGAGGCTTAATAAGACTGAGAAATTACGTAACCGTGAAATGTATTTCCAGAAGAGTGTACCTACCTGAATATGTACGCTTCCGACCCGTCCTTGCTCCTTGCCTTTACCAAATAGGTAATGTATTATATGAACGCTGTTGTAACTTTATTGGAAATCTCCTTGTCGAACAGAATCTGAAGAAACTCCACAGATATTAGTAAGAATACCCACGTTATACATCGGCAATACTCGTAGAACAGTGTAAATATGCCAATCTAGTTATTTATTCCAATACTAGATAGAATACACTTCGACAATGGTGACGATAGACATCAATAAAATACATTAAATATACAAATAAATACACAATAGTTGTATTTAAAATAATTTGGCTCAAATTTAGTGTTGGTGAATATAGGAACGCCCACTAACATAATAATATCATTTTAAGCAATAATTATAAAATGACAATTACTAAATCGTGAAAAATTACTAAAAGTGATTATTTAAATTTTTAAACCAACGAGTTTAAAGCCTAATAACATAATTTTAGATGTAATCAGATAGTGCTACATAATTTGTTTTACAATATTTAATAAATGGTTGTGTTATTATATTATGATGATTAACGTTGAAAAATATAATATTATTTGGATTCAATCAAGGAATAATCCACTTGAATGTATTTAACAAAATATTTCATCAATTCGATTAGTTTAAATTAATTTTAAACTAAACTTAAAAAACTACAAAGCTCAATTTCAATGCTTCATAAAAGTAATAGAAATAAATTAAAGATGGTAACTATTTAAACACTTCTTTTTGAGAGAAACAGCTACAAAATGGATAAGTCCATGTCGCAAATTGTGAAAAAAGATATGTGTGTCCGACGGAAAGATGATATAGGTATAATATTATATAATTAAATGAATATAATAGCATCCCCAGAAAATTTATCAAGAAGTTCGTAACTGAAAATGTTCATATTTTCTGTTTCTTTTTCTGTTTATAGTAGATAAGTTATTCAATATTTTAATAGGAGACTTGCATGTGATTGTTATTTACTATAAAAAAGTACTTACCCTTAGGGAATGGTAATAGCTATGAACTCATTTGCAAATCATAGGTTCTTATTTAATTTAACTGTAAAAACAATCAGCTTTATTTAATAATTACTCGGTAAATTCCTATAATTTTGAGTAAGTTTAACCTTTATTTTGAAATAAAAAATATATAACTGTTACTTATGCATTTAAACGCAGGTCTATGATTAAAAAAAGGTCTAGATTTACAACGTAAGATCTTCATGCATAACATTCTATAAAGTCTATATTTTTTCCCGAAGCTGTGAATTCTAAATGTACTTAGTACTATGTAGTTAATTAAGGTTTGTAAATGGGTCAATTTTTCATTGTACACTTCGTTCCCAAATCTATAGTTTACTAAATTCAGCTTTGCTTTAGCAAAAGCACTCTAGCACACTAGTTGTTGCTTATTAGTATTAATAGTTATCTCCAAACACCATCAGGTTTGAGATGAGTAAGCTAATGTTTCATTCCTACAACATCAAAAGCTTTTAGAGACAGTTTAGATTGTTGAAAGTAAAAATAATATAGAAGAAATTGAAAATGAGTCGGAATTTAAATACCACAAAGTTTGATAAACATAGATAACAAAAACATCAAACGCCAAAGAAACACCTTTGGTAAGTAGATCGTAAATTTGATGGTGTCTATAATTCAAAGTGTACGAGTACTTACCTACCGATATATAAATGTGTATATAGATAACATATTTAAAAATTATGAAGCAGAAAACGATGTTATTGTGCGTCATGTCGAATAAGCTAGATGTGATTTAGAAATTTTGACTTACAGCGCATAAGCACAGGGTGTATTTTGTTTATAAGCCATTTTAGCCATTAAATGTAATATAAGGTTCTAATTAAATATGAATAAGTAATTGGATTCTTTGGCTTCTCATACAAAGGACGGTATCCTGTCTATAGGATCTTTATCTACATTAACCGTCATAGTTGAATTGAAACTTTATGACACATTATTGCTTAGTGAGTTAACCGAAGCACCCATGTTTTTTTATTCTACCCAGGACTTGCACAGACCCTTTTGTCTTATCACGTCTTTAGATTAGCAAGACTTAAGCCGTTACAATATATTTCATAAGTGTTATGTTTAAAAATGAACTGCCGAACAAGCAGCTTAATAGATATAAGGAAATTAATTCTTATGATAACGGTACATAGCGAACATACTCGATTCGCATTCACTTAGTTGTTAAAGATTCGGAAAGTGCTTTTTATGTATGTAATGTAAAAAAAAGTTTCATTTTTTTAGTAATAAATAAGCGTCAGTTTAAATCAATTTCCGTATATAAAACTTACCGAAGAACCCTTTTCTAAATTAGATAGAGCTTTTACTCATTATTTCGCATTCTTAAATAATAATTGTAGAACAGAATAGCTGGCATGTCATCGCCGTTTTCAATATCTAGTAATAAGCGTAGTAATAAAATCGTCGTAAGAAACTGAAAGATGTTCGCTTGTTTAAATTGTTGCCTTGAAATATTTTAGTCACAGAAAACTGGTTGTTTCAGCTTAAAATACTCTCACAATTAATATATGTATATTAGAATATTTTAACGTTAAGATAAGTATTTTATATTTCAACAAGATAAGCGCAAAGTTGACGCGTGCATGTATTATGTAATTTTGTCTGTGATCGAAATTTTATATTGTTAAGCTGAAAATTTAAGCGCACTTAAATCGATAAGTTACTACGCCCGCTGTAATATTTGTACATTCTGTATGCCCTAATACCAGACCAAATATGTAAGTACCTAATTTATTGCAAAGAACAAATTAAAAAGCATAGCACCCTTTTTTAATGTTGCACGTTTTAATCTCTTTTTATTCTTATACGAGCCTGTTTCCAATTTGAGCTTTTATAAACTAAAACTTGGGTAATGCGTGCTTTCCATGAATTTTGTGTAGGTCACCATTTATCAACTTCAATAATGAAGTCCCCCATATCCATTGACAATAATATTTCTAGGTAGGTGCCCTTAGAAAAAATAAGCATATAATACAGTTATATAACACCCACCTTTTAGGCACGCTCCCTACGCGTTACAGAATGTATGAATAGCTATATATTTCCTATCTATTGTGTAAATTATCTCCTACTTATATATATATACCTTACCCTGTTGATTATATAGGTACGTGGTTGCATAATATTTAATATATTATGTTATTGCAATATGAAGGTCGGATCGAGACAAGGGCGTCGCCAGGGGGGGCAGGGTGAGGCAGCTGCCCCCCCCTAGAGATCAAAAAAATGTACCTAGCCAACTGCAAAACAACGAAAGTCCTGCTATTGTCTTGCTTTGCCGATAAATCCCGCATAAATTCACTATCACTAGGAATGAGTAGTGACAGTTTGTACAATAATATAACTTTAAAAAAATATTGTATTTAAAGTAATTTTTTTTTTCGGATGTTTCGGTCGGTCATTTGCAACAAAATATTATAATATGTACGTGCTGTGTTTAGCTCGTAAAGCTTTTTACATGGAAGTTGAAACCATTCTTATTTACAATCGTCATACAGGCAAACAGGTCCGTAGGGATAGGGGGTTTTGGGGATTCAAGCCACCCCCCGAAAAGTTTTCTCGGATACGTGGGAGTACTTGAAGTGGTTGTTCTGTCTTAAAAACTCGATTTTTTGTTCGTCGGGTGGCGACGAACGAAGTCTCATTCGATTCGTATTATACAAGTGTACCTGAGCTAGGCGCACGCATCACATCGCATCTCATTTACGCCCGACTACATCTTGGAAGGCAGATCAGTACATTTAATTTTAATTTCGTTAATCGATGAATGTATTAAGTACCTATTTTCTTGTTTTACCGTTATTGAATTGCTCCCTCTGTTTGCTGTTATTCCTTAAGATATATATACAAACTCTTCAAAATTTTTTACATACGTCCGAAAAAGTCTCAAAAAAATCGCGGCTTGCTCTGCTCGCCGTTTATTCTATAGTCTTCAGTTTCGACTATTTTCAGCGGCCGCACATTACAAAATATCGGTGCTCATTACACTCTGTTATAATTTTTTTTGTACTACCTAATGACCCGAAAAAGTAACAAAAGTTGTCGTGCTGGCTCATTCACTTGCAGTGTTGAATGCCAGTTGTAGATCATATTGTTTGCGGACCAGGTAAATAGAAAAATTTTAAACATTGCCTTGAAAATTAGTTGGATAAAGTTATCGGCTGATGATTATGTACATAAAGCCCATGTTATCCGCTGCTGGACATAGGCTTCTCCTATTGAGCGCTAGGGTCATAAGCTCTACCCCCCCCCCCCCCCCCCCCGCCGAATAGTCCATATTTCTGGCTACGGCTTGCCCCCCCCCTGGGCCGTGGGCTGGCGACGCCCTTGGATCGAGAGTTATGTTTTATTATCATATCAGTTGTGTTATTCACAAAATTGTACGTAAGCATGTTGCGTGTTTATCTGCTGAATAAATTCATTCAAGACTTTGGAGCGACGATGTTAATTATTTTACTGTAAATAAGTAAGATATACTTTCAGTTACCGGCACGAATCCTGAATCACTCTCCGTAACTTTGCGCATTACAGCAGCTTCCTAAGGACCACTAAACATGCCCATGCAAGTCAAAGTCCTCAGACTTCGCCTTACATGGGGCATTATAATAATACAAAACGTATCGAGATAGGTAATCGGTTTGGTAGCGCACATTTATAAATTTATTTGGTCTGCTACGTTCGTACACATACACAATCTCGCGCTATTATTCAAGATTCGAGCCTGTAACTGTGAGCCCAGATGTGCCATAGAGTAAGCTGATTACAATTTATATTACCATAGCATTATACCTATTTGTCCGTAAGAGAGCTATACAATATTGATTTCCTGGTGTTTTCATATGTGAAATTGAAGCTTAAAGATAGATCTCTGTCACGTTTAGGTACAGCAAAATACATGAATAGTATTTCATAGACCACATCGATCGATGTTGCAACTTTACCTGCAAAATCACTATTTATAAACCAGTGCTATGTGTGTCTATGGTATTGACTGCGACTTTTGATCTACAGACCAGAATCACTTGTTCTGTGAGTCTAGCTCCCTCAGGGTCTACCATCGCTTGTAAAATGTTTTTTACTAAAATTGAGCGATAGTTCATAATGTTATAAATATAGTGTACTTATTGTAATAACATGCTGAATTCTTCATGTACACGAAGCACATATAGTCACATAGTTTTATTTAAATGCATTCATTGGTAAGCGCAAAATTCTCGTGGATTGAGTTCAGCTCAGTGAAATATATTATCACGCACATGCGATACGTTGTTTTATTTTACAACTTAACAGTAAAGTCAGTATTGGCTTTGAAATATTTTATAGAAAAGCAAAATAATAAAGTGGACAAAATAGTGACTTACTCGTAGTAACTGTAGTAACCAAGAAAATCACAATTAAATATCAGTATACAGGGTGTCCGCTGGCAGATTTTACACTTTGAACTGAGCTCACGGCGTGTGGGAAGGCGGCAGCGGGGAGAGCGGGGCATCTCTCGACGCGGGAGTGCTGCGGGTTATTTAGTAGCCATGAGTCAGTGGACGGGCGCGCACCGTGCTTTTGCAGTTGAGGCGTATTTTGCGAACAATAATTCGATCAATGCAGCAAGGCGTCGGTTTTGTTCTAACTTTGATATCCGACGATTGAAGGATGGCCCGTCAAACCAATTGATATGGGCGTGGGTACAGAAGTTTAGAGAAACCGGATCAGTCGGAAATGAACCTCGGCCTGGACCTTCAACGACTGTAACTACTCCTGAAAACGTAGAACTTGTGAGAAGGGAAATCTTACAAAATCCGCGTAAGTCTGTACGAAAGATTGCAGCATCAACAGGTGTGAAAAAGACTTCAGTTCACAAAATTATCCGAAAAAAATTGAAGTTCCATCCATACAAGCTCCAAATCATCCAGCAATTGAAAGAAGATGACTACATAAAAAGGCTGAATTATGCTAGAGTCGTTCTGGAACGATTTTCTACCCCTACGCGTTTATGTAACATTTTTTTTAGCGACGAGGCGCATTTTCACATTGGGGGGTACGTTAACAAACAGAATATGCGTTATTGGAGTGCGAGCAACCCAAAAGAAGTCCATGAAAAGCCTCTCCACAGCCCCAAGACTACAGTTTGGTGCGCCGTTTCTGGAAATGGCATAATTGGACCTTATTTTTTGGCAGAGGTGAAACAGTCAACGCACAACGGTACCGCGCGATGCTGGACATTTTTTTTATTCCGGAGCTGCATCGTCATGTTGGTTACAATAACAGAACACATTTTCAGCAGGATGGAGCCACGGCACACACTGCTAGGGACTCAATGGCTAAAGTGCGAGAGCTTTTTCCTGGAAAATTGATAAGTCGCTTCGGCGACATAGCCTGGCCGCCTAGATCACCCGATCTGACCCCTTGTGATTTTTTCTTATGGGGATATCTCAAATCTCGTGTATACACTAATTCACCATCAACAATAGAGGCCCTACAAGAAAATATCCGACGAGAGATCGCAGCTATCAGTCCAGAACTTTGCAAGCGAGTTTTCGCCAACATGAGGGAAAGATTGCAAGAATGTTTGCGGCTTGAAGGACGCCATTTGAGTGGAGTGATTTTTAAAAACTAAAATCCGCATTATTATTATGTAAGATAACAAATAAATAACTTTGATTGTACTCATATTTTTATTTTATTTTATTTTTTGAAGTATAAAATCTGCCGGCGGACACCCTGTACAACCGAATCAAATTAACAATCAATAATTAGATAACTTAACTGATCCATATCAAGCCCGAATCGTCAAATGTCATTTCAAATTTGCCGCTAAAATTAAAAGTCACGCCCTACTCAGTCATTATACTACGATAGTAAAAGTTTATTCAATGATTGAGGTCATCGACCCGTTTCATTGATCAATAAAAAAAAGTCTCACTCTATTTTGTCTATAGTCAAGTTAATTCATTCTCATAACCTAAAAATCCTACAGTAAACAAAAACATGTAACTAGCAAGTTTTATCTACACCCAGTGGTATTTTTTGTATGGCAAAGCTATAACTATAACATTGTACTAAAAGATGGCTTCGCCAGCTGCAGGAGTCATAAAATGTCAAAAATGCCGGCGTATTTTGGTTGAGGACATAACAATCGTTTTGAACGAAAGTTCTTCATGTGACCCACAAGAATGTAGCAGTTATAGCCTTAATAGTTTTCTATATTTATCTGAAGATAGACTACCAGACTGGATAAGGACTAAAGTGGAAGAAGAGCAATGGACAAAAGGGAAGATTGCTTGTGAACAGTGCAAGAGCAAAGTAGGCTCCTTCGACTATGTTTCTGGAAGAAAATGTGAATGCAAAGGATCTGTGCTACCTCCAGTACATTTAGTTTCTAGCCAAGTTGATAGGCCAATAGTTACACAACCTTTAATAGGTGACAAGTGATCTAAAAGTTATCTACTCATTATGTCTATGATTTGATTATTCTACTCTTTGTGTTTATAAACCTAAATCTTCTATTTCTCTACAAAGAAAGGAATAGGTAAGGCAAGGCTAACAGAAACTATGCTACAATAAAATATTTTGTGTACAATACATACAATTTTATTTATTTACACATTCCTTATTCAACAGCCATCATATTAGAAGTTGTTTCATTCACTTCAAGATCCCTGCACTGTGCTGCTTGCAGCTCCTTTCGAATCTGTAAAAAAAGCTTGCTTTGTTTTCTTGGAGAACAAATAGAAGATAATAAATAATATCTTCTGGATATTTTCCAGCATAATATCACAAAACAAACTGAATACTGTGTAACTGTCAATTTAAAACTAAAATAGATCTTGCAGCCCTAGGGCCAGTGTGAACTAACTTATTTTATCAATTAATAAGTTGAGCTACCTGTAGTTTGTTCGCAGCAGTCTGCGGTTAGCTCAATTGTTTCAATTATTAATAAATTTAATTATAATTTAATAATTACCTCAGGTGTTAAAGTTGGATGTGACTGTTTCCTCAGTAACTCTAACAGAGCATCTCTCTGCTCACTTGATATATCAGCTTTGTAGCGTTGTACAAATGTGAGTAAAGCCTGATGCCATAGGACTGGTAAATTGCGATGATCTCTCTGGAATCTAGAACAAACCAAATTTATATTTATAGCTATCATTGACCTATCTCTAGCTTAAGGAAAGCAGCATCACCCTTGGATTGAACTTTTTGTCTCCAAAACAAAGATAATTCTTATTGTAACTGTATTCATAATTAAAGATAAGTGTAACGTGAAAGGGCTTAGGTCTCTCTTTTTGTATCTGACATTTGCACCTAGTATCTTAATGTGGAACAAAATGTTGAGACAAACCTCAGAAAGTGGAAGACAACTGAATCTACAACTCTGTAGGGCAAGGCGTATTTCTTATCAAAAAGAATACGCAGAAATATTGAATTGGCTCCAGTGTAGTCCATTTCGGCAATCTTGAGAAGTGCAGCACTCGAGTGCAATACAGGGACCGAGTTGCGAGCCAGCACTGATCCCACAATAATAGCTTCACGCAGAGTACAATCTCCAGACTAAAAAAATAACAAAAAGGCAAAATTCAGACAAATTTTTACTATTTGTACATAAGTAGCTAGATCCATTATATCTTAACCCTTATACAAGTCCATTACTCATCAAATATTGCCCTGTCTATTTTAAAACAGTTTACTGAGTGGCTTCTCTTCCTTCTCCTCATCAGCAGGGTCAAGGGGGTTTTGCTATATTCACCTTGCTTGCCAGGTGGATTGGTGATTGCAGTATCTAGAGTACTATTCAATATGCACAAAGGGAAGCTTCCTTAATTAGTTCTAATAATATGCACTGCTGAGTTGGCGGGATCGATTTTAAAAGCCATTGCTAAGCGCTAGCAATGATCACTCAAATCCTAGAATTGCCTGTACTCTAAGGATTTATACTTACTTCAAGTAGGGGCAGCAATATACCCTTCATGAATGCACCAGGCTTGAACAGTGACTTTCTTAGAGCCTGATATAAGTGAAAGTTTAGCCTTTTGTATTCAGCTAGGTCATCACGGATACGCGGCAACAATACCAGGTTGTAGAAACGCTGCGCCATCTTTTCTTTGAGGTTTGAGGCAAATATTCTGGTTGCCTGAAAGTATCAAATTCTTTTTATATCACTACATAGTATAAATCAAAGTCGCTTCCCACTGTCTGTCTTTTTGTCCCTATGTATGCTTAGATCTAAATATCTTTTTAAATAGATAAATTGATTCAAGAAGGTTTTGTATCAGCATTACACTCCTGCAAAGCCGGAGCGGATGGTAAGTAAAGAATATAGAAGACATGTTCATAAATTTTAGTTCTTAAATTAACATATTTAATTACAATGTTTATAGAGAAATCTCTATGTTAATTTTCATTACCTGATACATAGCAGCAGCAGACCATGTGGTTGGCTCTGTAAGATACAGAATTTGCTCCCAGTTTTGTAGATTAGGGATCATTTTGAATGCTTTTGGCAACTTCCCTGATCTGTACTTTTGAAGGACATCTCTCACACCTTCGTACATTGCTTTTATCCTGAAAGAGTAGAGATAATAAATAGATTTTTGCTGATCGAATAGTCATATAAGTATTTTCATAATCTTGTGCAGCTAAGAAAAAGTATATCTACCTAGGATCAATATTCTGTAATTTCAGAGTCTCAACATCTGAAAACTGCGTCTGTAGTTCAGTATTCTTTTCTGTGATTTTCTCTTTAATTATATCAGCCAGGGTTCGAGTTCTTTCTCCCTTTGAAGACATGAACATTTTGAGTGCCTCCTCATCCTCTTCATTGATTTCAATGTTGTCGTAGTAAGTGTCAGGCTCCAAATCATCTTTATCCGAATCTGATTCTGCATCAGAGTCTCCCTCTGAAATTAATTAATAATTTTACAAGATATCAGTTTAGAATATGATTTTAGTGGTGGTATGATAAGTCATATAACGTAGAACAGGCAGAGGTGTGCATCAGACATGGTTATAAAAGCACTCACTCTGAGGACATCTTTGGATGAAATGTTGGTTTACTTCCAACACAAACAATGTAAATAGTACTCATTACTCAATAGAATAATAGATGAATATAATATTAAGTATACCAATCACATAACTAACATTATCCAAAGTAGGTACCTCTAAATGTTGGCAAAGTAACATGCTTGGCAGGAGATGGGCCAACACTGCTGCCATCCAGCTCTGCTTGTTGCCTTCTAGCTGCTTTAAGGATTTTCTTCGAGAGGTCAGCATTTACAAACTGAAAGGTTGTGAAGGAGACTTCAGTAGTATCCTACTTACAGTACCTAATTATAACCACATTAGAGTTGAAGCTACAAAGTTCCATCACTGATGTTTCGGTTCAGATAACTGGTTTACTTACTAGTTACTTTCATTAATAATGATATTCTGAAATAGATATCACGTAAGGGAACATTCAGATCCGAAAATAAAGAAACTTACTTCGTCGTCGTCGTCATGTCTGTTTCTTTCTTTATTTCTATTCTTAGACTTTACTGAATGAGATGATTCAATTTGATCAGCGAGAGCTATGTTTTTCCCTACTTGCGAAGGCTTCATCTTTTTTACTTTCCCCATCGTGTACAATTTAATTACACGGAAAATAATTCGCACCAAAATCAAGAAAACATGGACGGCATGCGGGATTTGTTTTGATAGTTAGTGTCAAACTGTCAAACAACAGCGTGTGCCAGTGTCAATTTAGATAACGATAGGGTAAAATTCTTGTCTATGGCTATTGAAAAAAAAGCTACGTTTTTGTTCTCAAAACCACGATCTCGGAAAGATCTCGGGCCATACGGTGGCATGGCAGGCGATGGAAGAGTAAATGGGGCATAGGATAAACAGGGATAAACTAGGGATGTCGGAAGTGAAGAAAAATATCGATATTTTTAATTCGATCTATCGATATTTTTAGACGATATATTTTGATCCGATATATCGATATATCGATACAAAATATCTAATATCGAAAAAGGTATCAAAAACGATATTTTTTCCATATTTCATGTATCTTATTTACTTATTAGCAAGCATCAATCACTATCTAAATAAAGTCACAAGCATTCAAATCAAAACCGTAAATGCTTTCAGCATCCCTAGGATAAACACAACACCGACACAGCAGAAGTGCAAGCGGTGTGGCTCGATGGCCTCGATTTCACTATCACGAGGACTGCCCGACAGGTTTCCTGGTTAGTACGCCATTAGACACTTCCACCCCTGAGTCTTTATCTTACGATGCATCTCTTGCGACTCCGCTCAGACCGGCCATTGAAAGCAAGGTCAGCAAGGCTAGGTTCTGGTTCTCTGGGAATGTCACTCTGCTAGCGGAGACGAAAACCAAGAACTTTCCCGAGAGCAGTCGGTATCCGTGGTATCGCTATTTACCAACAGGTCACATTTTTATTATAGTATCTCATTTTCACGATCTCGGGCCATAGTCCTGTGGGAGCATAGAGCAACGCGGTCCTCCGGCGGACCGGCCGGCCGGGGGCCCGCGTTGCTCTATGTGTGGGAGGTATGCGTGGGGCCGCCATAGCCAACAGCACAGAGGCCCTCTATGAAGTAACTTCACATTTAGGTACCTACCTATTTTAAAATCGATGGCTAGCCACACATAGTATCATTGTTGTTTGCATTAATAAGAGACACCTGCAGATGATATCCATCATTGTGTAGTGTATGTAGTGACTATAGCAATGCACGGACAATAATAATAATTCATTTATTTCAGGCACCATTAGTCTAGTACATGATCTTAAAAACTAAGGCCTAAAAATCCAGCATAATGTCACAGTGTACATATAGACAGTGTGGAAACTACCTACAAACGCTCGAAACGACTCACTCACACAAGCATGCGCATCTACGAGAGCTCTAAGGGGTTTTCGCAGTGCTGTCAGTAGCGGTTGTCGCGTCGCTACGAGCGTTCATGCGTAATTTAGTATTTTGAAAAATGCTCGATAATATTGCGTTGTATACAGCTGTGTGGACTCAGTTTCATCGAAACCAGAGCTTTCGTATTTTCGTATTTGTATTTTAAACTTCCTGCTGATTAATATAAGAAAAATGTACTATTATTATTATTATTGTTATCGAATAATGAGTCCGTGTAATGGATCATAATGAATTCTTGAATTTATTTGAAAATCCAGAATGAAGGCGGTTTAAAGGTTGTTTAAAGTCGATAGGTAGAATGAGAATATTTTATACAAAAATTCCTATAGGTACGTAATAAAAAATTCCGACGTGTCGTAGTAGACGCAAGTACTTTTATGTGAATCATTTGTAATAATTAAGAATAAACATATTAAGAAATGTTTTTTAATTAGGTACTAGGTAGGAATCACACGCGCTTTCGTATTGAAACACGGTACGGTTTGCAGCCGCTCATGAGCGTTGCCCACCCGCCACCTGCGCTGCAGTGTCTGCGCGCGCCGTAAAGTTACAACCCTATTGCTATAATGGAGCGTAGGTATTTATTTCATCAACTAGGCTTAGTTTCGATACTGGTCATATGTGTACTGTGATAATGTGATGAGTGGACTGGGTAGTCCGGATATGGAGGAGAGTGCGGACGCTGTTGCCCTATTATTTATGCTTACGCCAATAGATGGCGCTTTTGAGATACCAAAACTTATTCAATGATTCTCACATGCATGGCGCTAGGAGTAAACCTTTTAAAATGGTCTGTATTGTCTGTTTTTTAGCATACGAGCTCCATGGACCTTACCAGACTTATATATAAGGCCTACTATGGGCCTACTTTACTTGGATAGGAAGAACTGTACCTAAGACTGTATCTATGAACTTTAGAAAAGGTAGGTCTGTTAGAATAAAAAAATAGAAGTCATTTGTGTACGTAAATAGGTAATGTGGTAATGTACTACAAGGGATATTCATTATCGTCATCATTTCAGCTTGTTTGCCACAGTCGGATATTAGACCTCTTTCGCACGCTATTCTTTCCGGTCAGCCCTCGACACAATAACATAACACCCAAAGAGAATAAAACCACTATGTAAACTACACCCACGAACGATGGAAATATAACACCACACTCAAATAAACAACTTTATTTCATTACAGTATTTGTATTTAGGCTTATCAATAAGGTTATGGGTTATTCAGTTGGTATTCAGTTGAATGACTCAAGGTAGTTCACAATATCTTTCCAATTGCTGTTTATGATTAAAATGGCGTCTTGCACACCCGAGAGAATGTTGAGTTCCACCACCTTTATGATGATGGTGTCGAAGATAGTCACGAACACAGCAATGACGGGGTTCACCAGCCAGTCGGTCAGGATGTTGCCAGTAAGACGGACGCGGAGGCGACTAAAAATAAACATTTGAATCAGATAAAGTAAATGAGACTTAGTACGCGAATGTTTGGATAGAATAGACGTGTGTCGTTAATACAACACTTTAATACTACAGATCGGATCAGGCCAAAATATTGCATACTTAGGTAGATATGCATATTAAATAAATAAATAATGCTTTAAAATCCACACAGCATCATCTAGCCCCAAGCTAAGCAGAGTTTGTGTTATGGGTACTAGATGACACTTATTACTATTTATTACAAAGATAGTTTTTTTAAATATAATTATATAGAAAACAACCATAGCATTCGGAACAAATATCTGCAGATTGTACAAAAAATTGTCCCGAGGCGGGAATCGAACCCGCAACCTCCTGCGTTTCAAAGACGGACCTTCGGTCACCGCGCCACATAGGTCGTCGGTCCTCCCGGCTTCGCGCCAGTATTTAACAAAGAATATATTTTTAATAGGACTTTATAATATCTAAATCCCAAATCTCCTTGTAAATTAGTATGTTTTGTCTATACTATTCTATTCTAAGACTTACCCAATATCAGTGAGAGAGAAATTTTGCAGTTGGATCTCATCGTTGTTGAAGTCTAGAAGTACATCCACGTTCACGACGAAGCGGTTCAGAGAGCCTCGGATCCCTCCCGTTGGCCCGATGTTCATTACTTGAACCAGGTATTTGTATACGAACTGAAACAAGAGTATTCATCAAAATATTATTTTTACGACTTATAAAAGAGCCTTTATTAACAAAGAAATATCAATATTATACAATTATACAATATACAATTATAATCTAACTAAATTAGAGCTAGTACCTATTAAAATTGAAACAACATTAAGCAAAATTTAGACTGTTGCAAACAAATTACACGTAGCTCAACTAATTCATGTCAATAACATTTGGAAGTGATAGAAGTAGTATGCACTTTCTTCGATACCTATCTAAAAGTTTAAAAACATGTGTACATAACAAGCGGTCATTAATCCGTTTCACTGAAATCTTAACTAAAACTTTAAACCTTATAATTTTTTACATTTGAAATTTTTATACAAAACCCTACGTTTTTGAAAAATTATATAAATAAAATTAAGTTTAGAATTTCTCGTTAAATACCCGAGCGAAGCCCGGGCAGAGCGCTAGTATTAAATATATATGCTAAACCAAATATTAACTTAGATTAAGTCAATCAAAAAAGTAATCATGCTGTCTTTAAATTCGAGAGCACTAAACCTAAGAACTTAGTTATTTTATTTCCTTTTGTGTAATCTTTAGACGGTAGTTCTTATAAAAATCGCGATCTGAACACATAATTTTATTAGTAGGTGTATATTTTATTTTAATTAATCGCGTTTATTTACTTTTTTTTCTCCGGCGTAAATAAACGCTATAAATACCCGTTAAAATAGTACTAATAATTAAATATTTAAATTGTTATTTTCATTACAAATCAATCCAATCATGAATATTTAGGTTTTGTCCGACTTTTCTAGATTATTTAACCTGTGTGTGCGGATCTATACGATACTGGTCATGGGCGAGTAATAAGATCAAATGATAGGAAAATTATAAATGATTCTGCTATCTGCAGTCGGCGATGGAAAGGTGGCGTTTTATCATTTAATCTTGCGGGCGAACTCTTGCGCTTTCTAGTGATCTTGAATGATGCTGAGTTGAAGCGCGTCACACTTTTTACTATGAGATGAGATATCTGTACCTACTAGTAATAAGTTATCTGTTCTATAGTCAAACGGACCCGAGAGGCTCTGTTCAAGACCCGGCTAGGTCGATAGTTATTGGAACTTAAGTCATCTCAGGATATTAACAATGATTTGAGTTATGATTTGATCAATATTTTGTTTCTAGTTTATTAAGTGGCAACGTTTCAAAACGCAAACAAGGAGGGTAGATCGATATTTATTGGAAGCCTCGAATTTTAGATAGTAGTTTCAATAAGCATTGGGATATTATTCAAGCTCAATGACAATCTTATCTAAGATATAGATAAGTGAGGATAAATTACCTGAACATTATATACTTACTTCATATTCTAGCTTAGGTGAAGGTTAATTGATAACTGTTGTGATTTCTAAATCTGATAATTCATATTAAAATTATCTAGCTCTAATCTAGTTCGCTACCTACTAGCTACTAGATAAAGCGTAACTATGTTTTAGATAACAATTAATTAATGTGTAGATTATTTAGTCAAGTAACATAAAATAAGATTTGGAAATGCATGTTTTAAAAAATAAAAAAAAAATTACTGAACTATTTTTTGCGCGTGGTTTCGACCGCGTGATATCCGAATAAAACGGATTTCAACCTGGGATAGTAATGAAAGCTATCAATAATAATAAATGAGCAACGGTGCCCAATTCACAGTTTCATCGAGCCCCGAACAAGCTTTTAGCTAGCGTTTATATAGTAGATATGTAACTGTTGTGCCTTTTATAAGTAGACATTCTTTGATTAGAAACTTTATGATTGTTTTTCTTGTGAATGTTCTATTATGTGTAATGTTAGGAATGAATTTTAAATAAATGAATAAATAGCCCAACAAATAACAACTATTGTGTCCCACAATAGTTGTTATTTGTTGGGAATTTCAGACTTTGAGTATTATGGTGGGTGGTTCGATCCTGAACGGCGGCGTGTTAAATTTTTGCATGTGAAAATTTGTGATAAGGTACAAGGGAATTCGAAGTAGTCGTAGCGCACTGTACCTCCTATATATTCCTAGTCGGGCCCCGCGGTGTTACTGAATAAAAATAAACTGTACTTAAACAGAAAATTGTTTGATGATCCCACGAGAATACTGATTTTTTCTGGTCAAACAAAAGGAGTCTATACTTTAATCCAGGATGCAAGCTGGTACTATTTCATCCAAATCCACTTGAGAATAAGGAGTAGGTGACATTCTCACACATCACACTAACTCTTGCCTTAATAACATTATTGTTATACTTAGGGTATTATGTTATCTGTGATTTAGGTATAACGATAATATCTAAACTAACTACAAATTCAAAAATTGCAAAATATTTATTTATTATAGTCTTGCATAAAGTGAAAAGAAAAGGAGCTCCTTTTAAGTATTAGGAGTATCATAAATTATGAAGTAAAATATGTTACTGATAAATAAACAAACATATCACAAAAATACCTATCTCAATACATCTCAAAAGTAAAATCTTTCTTTAAAGTATCAATATTTCTTATAATATGATCTTTTTAAGTGGAAAACTCACCTCGAGGTTGGTGAAGTTGAGCGAGATTTGAACGCGCACCATCTTGGCGAAGTAGCTGACCTTCTGGTCCCCATTGCGTCCCGCGTTCACCAGACCAGTCATGTACCCATCGTGGATTTTCAGCCAAGCGCTGTATGTGACCAGTAGTGGGCGCTGGAAGCAGACAAGTTATTTTGTAGATTTTGCTGTTTTCCTGAATACCTTGAGAAAGTAATACGTAGGTAGCTAGATGGATGGATGCGACAAGCTGAAGACAGGGCGCTATGGCTCTCTTAAGGGGAGGCCTATGTCCAGCAGTGGACTAATGTGGGCTGATGATGATGATGATGATTATGATGAGATAGCTAGAGCCGCTAGCTAGGCAGATCAGGTAGGTAGTGTACAGGTGGAATTTTTTGAACAGTGGATACATTTTTCCTTTACGTACTCTGTACTTTCTTTACGAACAGCGCGTAAATCAACAAACACCTGCTTCAAGTGCCTAATTGAAGTTCTATCACCAAACAAAATATTTAAATCACTCTACCACTGAAAATCCTTCAACGACATCAGGCAGGTCCATGGGATCGAGGCCATTCTCCACGATGAACGGCACGATCATACTAATTGTGTCGTCCACGTAGTCGTTCACTGTCGCCGTGAGACCTAGACCGTGCCATCTTTGTCTGAAATCACATCACACTCATATTATACATAACCAGTGGTCCGTCCCGCCTTCGCACGGGTATTTAACAAAAATTTAAATTTTCATGCGGATCCCTAACTTTTTGGAAATATTCTATAGCCTATGTTTATCAGGGAAAATTTAAGATACTAATGGTCAAAGAATTTTTGAAATCGGTCCAGTAGTTTCGGAGCCTTTTCAATTCAAACAAACAAACAATCAAATCTTTCCTCTTTATAATATTAGTATATATACTTAAATAAGTAATAAGTATAGATAAAAATTATGTACCTCTTGCTACAAATAAGTTTTTCTTTATCTTCTATTATTAATAACTAGCGGTCCGCCCCGGCTTCGCACGGGTATTAAACAAAAAATTCTGAAATTATACACTCTAACACGATGGGTTTCACAGTTTTCATACAGATCCCTTACTTTTTTTAACAGCTTTGGGGTTTTTGACATTGACTCGACACTCCATAACTAACACTGGCCGTAGACAAAAAGCAAGCACCGTGCGCTATATATTCAACCTCTTTTTCTATTATGAAGCGCCATAATAGAAAAAGAGGTTGAATTTACAGCGCACGGTTCAATTATTGAATTTTTCCTGCGTATCCCTAACTTTTTTGAAAATATTATATAGCCTATGTTCATCACGGAAAATTTTGGATTCTAATGGTGAAAGAATTTTTCAAATTGGTCCGGTAGTTTCGGAGCCTATTCAATTCAAACAAACAAACATACAAACAAACAATCAAATCTTTCCTCTTTATAATATTAGTATAGATTTACCAGACCGACAATAAAAGAGTAAAGGAGGTAGGCACTTACTCTGAGTCTCCCAAAGCCTTCGGTACCAAAGGTTGGTTTAAATGGATGCTGTTGGCTTCAGTAGCCGCGACCAGAACAGCCAGCACCAGCGCCGTGTATTTCCTATTCATCTTTATATCAACACTAATAAAATAAACAATTCTGCTGTATTTATTAGTTTTTTTTGATAACAGTAATCAAATCCTTACGCTATCAGGATAATCATGGCAATGACTTAACAAATCAGTGCAGATAAAGGATCTTGCAGATTAATTTGTTTTGCACTACTGTACCTATGTTTGACTTGTTTTGTAACAAGTACCTACTTACTATTAATTTACTTATTACCTATGAAGTGACTGTTTTAGGTAAATAGTAAGGTCAGATGTAGAGCTTAATAGGACGTAAACATAATATTATAAAATGTTTGGAATTAGCTGCATTCCGGCCCTTTGTGAGGGCACGAAGCGAGGCCTCGATGCTAACAAATATGGCCTTGTGGATCTCATCTTCAGAGAAACTCGATTTGCAGATCTGCATCGCCGAGACCTCATCCATGACATCCAGTCGATCTTGGAGGAAGGCTAGGAGTTCGTTAGCCACGAGTTTTTCGGAACTCATGGCGACTAAACATGCATCGATACGTGAATATTGAATTCTTAGCGATGCAATTTATACGACACGTCCACTCGCAAACGTGCTCCGCACTGCACTCGAATACCTATATCACATAGCTTCATCTAGCCCTAAGCTAAGCAGAACTGGTGTTATAGGCACTAGATGACACAGATATACATAACATACTACACTTGCTTTAAACTGGAATCACTTCATCGCTGGTTTCTGCAGACCATATTTTACAGTTTCCATAGAATAAACTGCTTAGCTTCAATTGAAATCCCCGCCCACATCATACAAGACCCACCCCCATATGCCACTGTTTCCGCTATACAGCATTGTGCGTATCGCTCTCCCGGTCTCCTGTAGACTCTCCGTCGACGGTCGCTGCCATGCAGGCACATCCTAGTCTCGTCCGCGAACAAAACAACTCGGCTCCATTGCTGTATATCCCAATCTAAGTGATCACGAACAAACTGAAGTCGGGCTTGTCGGTGGGCTGTAGACAATTTGGGTCCCGTTGCTGGCCTTTTTGGGGAAAGAGTTTGAAAGCTAATAAAATTATCTTTAAAATAATATACCACAACCTACAGTTTATTGCATGGAAAATGTAAAATATGGTCTGCAAAAACCAGCGATGAAGTGATTCCAGTTTATAGCTCGCAAGTGTAGATTACATAGACATACCTAGGTATATTATTTACCATACATTGATATAAACGATTGACATAAACGACCAGAACACCGTGAACAAATATTTGTGCCGAGGCGAGAATCGAGCCCGCAACCTCCTGCGTCGCAGGCGAACCTACGCCCACCGCGCCAAAGAGGTTGTCAGCAATGTATGCAAACTTTTGTGAGAAACGTCGAAACAGCTGTTTAAGATTTAACCATTTGTTGGTAAACTCAGTTTCGACTTGTGTAACCTCAACCGGTATCTCATAGACTGGCTAAGTAGGAAAGACTCGCTACTCGCACGTGCTAGCACTCACCGTGTAAAACCACCTACCTACCGGTCATATGGTCACCGCCGGTCCCTGCCCGTGGTCCACCTACATAGTACACCTGGCTGTACCAGGGGCATTTTTTTCTTCCCGTGGTCCACCTCAAGATAACTGGGTGTTCCACGGGAATTTTTTTCTGTCCGTTGTTCACCTACGTACTTGGTTTTAAAAATGTATTGCCCGTGGTTCACCTAGAGAATACTTAATAATTTCTATCAGGTGTAGCAGAAACTGCCTCAAATGCAAGATAATCATGGAAAATGTTTCGGTCAAAATTGACAATGAATGTACTGTCAATTCAATATTTATTGACAATTTTGACCGAAAAAGCCCGTTTTCTATGACTTGGATTATTCTTATGAATCTTGGATTTATTTGATTATTATTTGAATCTTGGATTTACCGACCGATCTTGCATCCGATGATTACTAACAGAGGTAGTGCAGTATTAAGAAATATTGTTGTTGATTACATGATTCAAACACAAAAATATAATATCCAACATCTTTACTTGTTTGCTAACTTAACATATCTAAAGATAAAAAACTTAAAACGCCCTTTTGCAAACTAAAAATATACTTAAATGTCCTTAACGCAATTTTTCCAACGCCACTCCTGTGGAAATTTCTTTGTTAATTAATTGCATTTGTACAAATAGTATGTCATCATCGTTATCCGTATAAATCCTTTTCCTTTGTTTTATAAAAGACTTGCTTTCAAGCGCCTTTAGCACTGTTAGCAGGCGTGTGACAGTGATTTCATATTTTCTTATTTTTTTACCTAATTGTGAGTGGTAAGATTCTGTTACCTACGTTGTTCGTGCGATGTCTCTGGCCAAAGACGCATAAAATGTCAATGAAGTTCTTTGTCATCCAAAAGCTGTCAATGTATTTTAAAAACTTTACCATTTTTGGTTTATGTAAGCTTTCCATTTGTATATACTCTCGACCTTCTGTAATGTATTCTTTGGGTAAAAGTGGCAAAGCCGAAATAAGCCCAGTTAATCTTTTTTCTGTTTTACTTTTAAGGCTTAATTTTTTGGACTTTTTCCATATTGCCTTACACCAGTGATAATAACATCCAACCAGCATAACTCCTGGAAAGGCTTCTAGTGCAGCGTTAATAGCGGCTATCTCATAGTCGCAGTGTAGTTTACATGGTTTAAAACCGGGTAGCTGTGCCTTAATTAATTCAAAGACAATTTTATACGTGTCTTGTTTTTTATTAGGCATTAACGCGTAAATCAATGGCACGGTTTTTGTTGCGGTTATAGTACTTCCCACATCGCTATGAATAGTATACAATTGATAAAATGGCGGTGGACATGTATCAAAGGTAGCATCGGCGAAGTATTCGACAACTTCTGAAAGTTTTTCTCTATTGACTTGAGAACAAAAAACGATTATGCGTGATCCATCGTGATTATTATAATCAGCTAGTATAAAATCAGTAAACTTAGACGGCACGCAAACTTCATTGAAGTTTTTGTATACAGATTTTTTGATACCTAATGATTTATTCCTGGCGGAATATAAACTATGCTGGCAGCTAGTTAATGACGGTACATCGGCTACCATATCGAAAGTGCTTGTTTGAATTGTTGACACCATTTCATTATACAGTTGGGGTACCGAGTCAATACCATCTTTGACGCTTTCCTTTAACCGTTCAAATTCTTTTGCAATAAGGTTTTTAGCTAAATTGGGTGAGCAAGAGTGGTCATACGATCATACGATTGTCCTAAAACAAAATAGTTTATGTTAAAAAATTATACCCTAGAGGTAATTTTCTTATGTTAACCTACGTACATAATAAAAAAATGGTTGTCTCTAAAGTCGGTTTAGGAACGATAACTTTACGTGATAACGTCATTTACCCGTACTTGATTTATTTTACATACAAATTCATTCTAGCTAAGAACGCTATCTATTAGACGAAATTAGAACTTTAATCTTCCGTGCTTCAGTCGTTGTTCATGACAACCTCGTCCACAACGCGACATCTTATTGAACATGCTACCCATGTTCATCGATTTAATAGACGTTATCACGTCAAAATACCTTAATACAGTCAAGAAAAACTGATACACGTACCTACCTACTATTTGAAATGTTTGTTGCATAAAGGAATAAGGATTATAATACGGTTTACTTCGATCGGACTGATGGTGGTAGATACGTGATTATATTTTTAGTAGAAGTACCGACCGTGATTGCTGATAATCGCTGATTAAATGCCAAAGGGCCACAATGCAAAAAAAAGTAAAACTCTTTTTATTGCAAATATTGGATCAGAAGCGCCGAAATTTTTATATTCGAAAAAGACACCCGTGATTCTAGCGTTAAAAATGGACAAACCAGATATACGCCCCTTTCGCATTCCGAGACTTTGGTGAACAACTTCCGAGCCAAACGGCCATCTTTTCGTTTAAATCCTCGCTTTCGGCGTAACTGCAAGTAATTTATAGACTAAAGTGCCATATTCTGGAAAGCGGCCGTGTGGAATATAAAATATCACGTGAGTACAAAATATTTTTTTCTGCCAAAGTGCCATATTCAAGAATAAGTCCACTTTGTATTTAAATACTATGAGATTTGTATTATTATTTTTTAAATAAAAGTGCAGTACTTTTGATGCGTCTGTTTTGTAAACAAGAAAAAGCTGAATTTATCAATAGAAATTAGACATCTTTCTTTTGTGGCTGTATCGATGTTTGTGAATGTTGTGTTGTATTGTAGGTTTTTTTAAGCCACTAATTTTAATTATACCCTAAACATTTTTTATAACGTATCATTGCGGGAAATAAGTACCTACGCAAGCATACCTACAGCATGCATCACTCGCGCGCAGTAGGTACGTTTGCGTGCGTAGCTAATCCGCGCACTGCGGGAGTGCTTAAGTATGTATGGTTGTGCTATGCTAGCTACTTAGTTGCTAGTTACTTAGCTTGTTGCTTGTAATAGAAGCTGGGACTGTCAGCATTTTGAACAGTGTCTTCAGAACCTGAAGTCGCCTGTTGTTCACGCCTCTATCTCAGTCTCCTCTGCTTACATCGGGCATTCTTACCTATTGGGGCGTTAGCCCTATCGTAGGCTCAAGTAGTGGTAGTCGAGGGACCAGCCACTGGCCTTGCCTCTTTCCCTGCCTTGTTTAGTTTTTTGGCATTGGATCTGACGATCTTCCAGCCAGCAGTACTTTCCTCCGCAACCTATAAAGGAGACAGTAGAAGCCTTCGAGGCCATAAGGTTCGCGTCCATGGGCTTCTACTGTCTCCCCGCTGAGGGCGCAAAGTTGTCATTTTTCTTATCAGTCTGCATAGTTAAATGGATATTTCTTCATCTTCTCGGTCCCCACCCACCACGGAGTCCAACCAGGGGGCGGGGTGTAATTGATGTATACACCAGGGTTGCCGGTCCGATATAGAACGGGTGATCGCGTTGCTCACGAGCCTCAACGGCACCACTATACTCGGCGTTGACCAACACCGCCGAGTTAAGGCGTGCACCGCCGCCGGCTGCAGACCCCATCGACCGCCCTCTCACCGGCAATGGCAGAAGGCCGACGTTCGATCGTCGACCTCAAAATCTCCGGCAGTGTTCGTTTGTGGTAACGTCTATTTCTTAGAGAATTAGACCAATATCTTGGGACAACCACGTTAAAAATGCCCCACCAGGCTTGCCCTAGGGATCGGTGACTATTGCGCTAATCTCCCCTGGGGCCATTCGCACCTTACATAACTTGAAGAGGTAAGAAGTAAGGCAGGTCTGTATCTATAATATGCAAGCGGCTGATCTAGTTGACTAGGTAAGAAAGCAAGCTAGGCAGTGCAAATATTAAAGCATGGACACAGCCCCCCGCCACTTTTTTTCATTTCTGCTTACCTGATATTTAATTTTCATTATTTATGATGTAATATTTAACTTTAATCTCTTTATCTTGTTTAATTTTTACTAGTTCAGTGTATTTAAAAAATATTTACTATTTAGTAAGTTAAGTGAGGGTTTTTGAGTACAAAACTCATTTTTCACAGGTCTTTTATGCTGATTGACTGAAGACTGAATATTGCTTGTTACACAGCTATATTCAGTCAGTATACTTTAGATTAAAATGCCATTAAAATTGTGATACTACCTTAGCAACACAAGACAGATATTTAAGGTGAACTCCCAACGAGTCACACCAAATCCGGTCACAGTGTGACTCGTTGGGATTTTTTTTCCCATCAAGTCACACTGTTACACAGGTGTGACACGTTGGGAGTTCTTCTATAAAAAAAAGTTGCAACGAGTAACAGTGTGACTCAATGGGAGAAAAAATCCCAACAAGTCACATCAATTTATTTTCCTACAGGAAAATATAATAATATTGTAATAGTAGAAAGAAAAAGTGCTCCGCTGGAATCAAATGACATATTTATTACCAAAAAGTCAAAAATAGTATTTTTAATAAAATATGAAACAAAAACAACTTTTTAATTATATCTATAACAGCTAATCATCACATAATTATTTATATAAAATTTCAAAAATATAATTTAATATAATTTAATTAATTTAATAAATATAATTTAATTTGAAAAATAACAACTAATAGGTATTACTACTTACTATTATGCATTTATTGCACATTTTAAAAGAAGACTCTTTCCTACAAAGTGTTCGACGACAAAACGTGTCTTGTAAAAATAAACGAGCACAAAAGTCAATTTTAAAAGACGAATTAATTCAAGAAGCACAGCTAGAGTTCATTCAAGGTCAAATAACAGTAGGTCATTTTCTAGAAATTGTACGGAATTAGGTTTACTTATACCAATATAACCAATGAAGAGTTATAAAAGGCTGATTATTTTATTATCCTGTATCTCATTTTCATGATAACGGGCCATATAGTGACCCGGTCCTTTGGGAGGCATGCGTGGGGCTGAAGCCAACAGCACAGAGGCCCTTTATGAGAGTTAATATGTAATTAATGTAAAATGAAGAGTTATAAAAGGCTGATTATTTTATTATCCTGTATCTCATTTTCATGATAACGGGCCATATAGTGACCCGGTCCTTTGGGAGGCATGCGTGGGGCTGAAGCCAACAGCACAGAGGCCCTTTATGAGAGTTAATATGTAATTAATGTAAATATGTGATGATTAGCTGTTATAGATATAATTAAAAAGTTGTTTTTGTTTCATATTTTATTAAAAATACTATTTTTGACTTTTTGGTAATAAATATGTCATTTGATTCCAGCGGAGCACTTTTTCTTTCTACTATTACAATATTATTATATTTTCCTGTAGGAAAATAAATTGATGTGACTTGTTGGGATTTTTTCTCCCATTGAGTCACACTGTTACTCGTTGCAACTTTTTTTTATAGAAGAACTCCCAACGTGTCACACCTGTGTAACAGTGTGACTTGATGGGAAAAAAAATCCCAACGAGTCACACTGTGACCGGATTTGGTGTGACTCGTTGGGAGTTCACCATATTTAATAATAACAATAATCTACATAATTTAGCTTCAGAGTTTTCATTTTTGAAGTATTTTATTTTTTATGTGCCTCAAGATGTTGTTTTATTGTAATTTTATTCCTAATATAACTTAATTGTTGCCTGTCATCGTTTTTCAGAGAAAAACGTTAAATAAATGTTACTTATTTTTCGATTATGTGACGTTTTATTGAATTTATTCACAAATTCAACGGCCATTTTTATAAGCAAAAGGGACTCATGTGATATTTTACTCTTTTAGGTGCAAGCTGCTGCACTTCCTAACTAATAAATAGATAAAGCTTTAAAATACGCATCGAATGATATATGATTCATAAATGTAGCATGTATAGATTTAAAAAAAAATTAAAAATATCACGATGAAATCTTTGATGAGCTCTCCTGTAAAATTTACCTTTTTCGCCTTGTGGCCCTTTGGCATTTAACCAGCGTATATTAAATAAAAACGCACCTTGATGATTATGTTTCCTCTGCAATTGTCTTTTTTATAAGTGGAACATCGCCACAAACTTGAGCCGTTTTTAAAATCTTTTACTTTGTAAAATTGGAAACCATTATGTAGGAGGACGGTACCTCCTTTTCTTTTAATGAATGTAACATCTTCTTCGCAATTCATTTTCTGTCGTTATAATAAAAAATACGAAATTACATAGACGAAATACGATATAGAAAACAGAAAAATAATGTACCTACGATTCACCATGACGTGTGATAGACATTGTCTGTCAGTACGAAAAAAAGGAAAAAATAATGTAAAAAGTTTGTTTAAGTAGGTAGGTAATGTAAAGTTTGTATACCCAAAATACAGGTGGACCACGGAAAGAAAAAAATGCCCCTGGTACAGCCAGGTGAACTAAGGTGGACCATGGAAAGTTTTTTTTTCCCGTGGAACACCCAGTTATCTTGAGGTGGACCACGGGAAGAAAAAAATGCCCCTGGTACAGCCAGGTGTACTATGTAGGTGGACCACGGGCAGGGACCGGTCACCGCACCTAGCCGCTCTTCATGTAAGCGCCGATTTAAATTGTGGCTCGTCGTAAAGTTGTTAGGCGTTGACGAATACATAAGATTTTTTTATAATATTATAAATTATTTGTATTTTACTATTTAATTTATAAATTATTTATTTTATTTCAAATCAAATAAAAGCGTTTATTTGTAGTTAAAAATAAATAAAAAAGTACAAACAGAAAAAAAACGTTACCACTTACAGAGAATACTATTTCAACACACCTATGTATTAATTATTTTCTGGCGTATAATACTTTACCAATAGATGGATTATTCGGATGATTCTATTTAAAAATAAAACGATTTTATAAAAAACATTACGATATATTTTTCAATGTCATATCCTATTGCCCAGTCAAACCATCATAAGTTACTCAAAAATACACCCATAATAACCCGTTTAAATGTAAAATAATACATTAATTATAAAATTTAACAATTAAAGCTTATTTCAGCGTAGGTTGAGAAATAACATAAAACTTAGTTCTATGAGTACTTATAATGAGTTTTACTGAACCTCTATTAACTATAATAAATAAATATTTATGTATAAATTATCCACATAATCATTGTGTCACACCATCACCCAGAGGCAGTTCTAATTCTTAAGAACGCATAAAACATTATGGTCGTTCAGTGCTTGTTACAGTCGTTATAATTACAACGACCTATGTCTATAATGAACATGACTATGACTTTGTATATAATGAACAATATTCATTGTAAGAGGCTGAGTTGCACTAAAGTACTTTATGTACTTATTTATTGCCGTGAGTGTTAAAATTTATTCTTACATAACTTTAGGTAAAATGACTTGTATAACTGAAGCAAATAACATAACAGAAATAATCTTTAAAAAAATTCTTATATCTATATTGCTTACACCCTTCCACTGCTTAATAATTCAGAGATTGAGATGCTGAAAGTTAATTATTCGAATGTGCTTAAGTTATTTTTAGTTGCCTAGATAGAGGTGACGACCGATGCAACGGTGTTTGAAAATTGGGGGAATCGCTCAATTAGATAAATGTGCGTAGGTATTTATATAGGTGTTTTTTTTTACTGTCGATCACAAAAGGCCTGTCATGGCTAGTGACACAAAAGCCTGTAGAAAAAAGGTGAAGGATTGAATTAAAATTAAGCACCATACAAAAGAAAATATTGCCGCCTCTTTGGCAAACCAAAAATAACTATTTATTTTATTTATAAATTTATAAGATCTTTATTTAGTCTTGGAATCCCTGCCAAGCATCTTTTTTCTTTGAGCAAGCATATGTCCAAACAGAACAGGGAACAGCGGAATATACAAAAACATGTAGAAGATGAGAAAGTAATAATAGTTAAAAGCTACATTCCATGCATTGGGCATCGAGTAGGTCAGTAACTGTTTGCTTGCGACCTCGTCCAGCGAATGGTACATACACAGCAGCTCGCCAGTTATACCGATCGGGTACAGAACCAAGAATGTTGAGTACCTGGAAATAGAAAAATATTCTATTGAATCAATTCTGTAAGATTCATAATGATTAGTAATTAACGGGTATTTATCGGGTTATTTTTTTGCCAATCTGTTGAAACGTCGAGAAAAAAACGCGATAAATACCCGTTAATTACTAATCGTTATGTGTTCAGATCGCGTAAGTTTAAAAACATTCTCTGTAAAATTCTTTATCAGCAACAAATTTCCACTGTTGAAAATGCCTACTCCAAACAAAGGTGATTTTATCATAATTATTAATCGTGGCAGGCGGATTAGCGCAGAGGCGGTGTTGAAAAAACAAAGGAAGCTGCCGTTTCTCTGGAAAGTTCCCTTGGACTCGAAAAGAGGTTATGAAACCAAAGGTTAAGATTGTTTGAGCTTCTGCCTGGCTAGCACGGCGTTTTCATCTCTATTGTACCCTAGAAAAGAGAAGACAATTTCTTGTTTTTTATTCTTCCCATTGCCCGAATACACCGTTTCTCAAGAAAAAACCCTAGAAAACATTTTCCCGAAAAATAGTAGGTATCTGTACACAAAGTGAGTGGTTCAAGTTTAAGGTATCGTTTAACATAATGTGAACTACGACAAACTGATCTTCGCAAGTTTCGACGGTTCAGATTTTACATAATACACCCATACCACACTTACAATTACGTACCTACTTAATTATGGTCTCCGAAGTAAAGCCGAGCAAATTAAATACTTGGTAGACTATTATGTCCACCCACACCATGTTTTATGTCACGAGAGAAACGCTTGTCTAGGTCTCGGGAGGTGTAGAGAATTTTAGAAGAAATGTTTCGACGGGAAGAGATGGGGTGGTGAAATTCTATGCCGCCGGCACCACACGGCACACGGTTCGCATTCGTAGACTCATATCTAAGATACATTAAAAAACCTTTCTATCCGCTCATTCTTTCAAACGCCACGTTCATGTGTGATCAAAGAAAACTTTCTACTCTCTACACCTAAATGTAATTTTTATCTCACAATAAGTCTATTCTAACCTAGACAAGAAACGCCGTGCTAAGCCCGCTGCTATTTAAAGTCACATAGAAACTATAATGTAATTAAAAACAATATTATTTTAGATACCTATCAACGATAAAATAAAATACACCTGTACAAAGATAACTAATCATAATTATCAGAGTTTAAGATAGTACCCACCGGAAAAATAACAATGATTGTGGCACCATGTTCACAAGATTGAGTGCGTAGTAGGCATATCGCACAATTTCTGTGATAGACCAGGCGAGTATACAGAGAGGCAGGCCCGGGCTAGTCGTGGCGCCCTCTGTGAGCAGTAGGGATCCACAGACCAGGAACACGCGGGAGTAGACTTGCATAAGAACAAGCAATGCTCCTGACGGCACCAGGCCTATTGCTGCATGGACTACCTGTAATTAAAGTAATTTAAATTTTTAACTTACGTACTAGTAATATAACAACTAATTGTTTAGCTGTCGACACCAATCACACAAGACTCAGGTGAATTTTAGGATGAGTAGGTAGTATAGATGGCGCTATCTGTGTGCGTGGTGGTTGATTAAGGCAGGGGTGCGTATTCACACTAAGCACTGCTACCTATTTTTATTAGGCTACGAACTTTCAAAAATTCCTGTTTAAACTCTTTTTTTCGTTAGTTTCAGGAAGTTGCGTTGGTGACTAGACTATCAAGTCATTCTGAATTTTCTGCTCCAACAAACGAACGATTTAAAAAATATAAAAGGTATGCCTGACCAAACGATTTTTGAATGAAGCAGGGAATACATTTATGTTGGTTGCAGCGTAGCTTGCTCAATAGTTCTTTGCGCCACCTGTTGTCATGTGTATACACTTACTAGCTTGCCTGTATCTGGCAAGCAAGTGGATGCCAAGCAATATGATTTTCTGGCAATATGAGTGACCCGGGGAAAAAAACCGGCACGCCTGCGACTGCTACAGGTATATTGATGAGTTATTGATGACTGACTTCAACTTTTCTAGAAGCATTCTGCTTAGCTTGGGGCTAGATAATGCTATGTTATCTAGCATTATTTGTTTCTGTGGTGTTTGATATGTAGGTACATGATAAGTAGAAAAAACGGTTTTAACAGAACCATTTGAAGTTCAAAAAATTGGTAATAATAGAAAAACTTAGTGTTTTTTTATTGTAAAGATATTTACTATGGTAAAGTTTTATTACATAAGTAAAATATATAAAAAATAGAATTGTTTAGACATTAAGAGTACCATACCAATACCAATTATCAACTTTATACTAAACAGGAGATAATTTTTTAGCCCCAAGCTAAGCAGAGCTTGTGTCATGGGTACTAGATGACTAATAATATTACATAGATAGAACCCACAACCTACTTAGTCGCAGGCGGACCGTCGCCCACCGCGGCACAGAGGTCGTCATAAAATAGTCGGACTTATCACGTATGAAACTAATTCAGGTAATTTTTTTTTATATTATGATTAACGTAAGTATGTATGCACTTATATGAAGTGGGCCGATTACGTATTATATTTATATAATACGTAATCGGCCGGTACTATTAAAAAGGTATTATTAAAAATTTCAAAACAAAGACTCATGTCGTACATCAAACAATTGCGTATAGGTACTTCTAGCATTGGTAGACTTAAAACTGAATTCAAGTGATCAAAAATCAGAAAACGGCAAATTTCAGACTTATCACGTAAATACCAAAACGCCACAGTAGGCCATTTTCGCACGCGTTTTAAATGATTTTTTTTATCACCCATGGGAACTGATTCATGAATGAGAAGTAGCTAATGTTTTATTCCAGGCCAAGAATTACCTGTAAGCAAAATTTTTGCACAAGCAGTTCAGCAGTTTTGGCGTGGAGAAGTAAGAAACATCCATCTTAACATCCAAACTTTTGCATTTATAATAATGTGATTGTATCATACCTTTACTAACAATCGAATAACCAAATTAGAACTTGTGTATATTGTTTGTGTGAATGTAAGGTTTTATTTATTCTTAAAATGTTTCTGTAATCACATACATCTTGTTACATTTCTATAAGCAGACATGTTCTTGCTCTGATGTTTTCCCTTCTAGTGAATCTAGTGATCAAATTTCTCACCCAAATCCGCCATCTTCTTTTTTTCTATTGTAGCAATACAATACTACAATTTGATTCACTATGAATGTTTTCCTTTGAAAGAAAGTGTGACGTGAACTAAAATGCAAAGAACAATGGCAGGTCTCCATACTAAGAATTGTCTGGGATCATATTGAAGCGTACCGTAATGAAAAAAATGTTAAAAGATTTGGCGTTAGCTCCAGAATCTATAAATGAGACTATTTTCTTTGGGGAAAGCCGGAAAAAAAAGATTTCAGTGTTTGAATTTTTTGGTTATGAATGAACGTCAAACAATATTTGTCTATAAAACATCGCAGATTGAAATCAAATCATAAAGAAATGGATAATGTGGTTTGGTCTTATCAATTAGACCACGCCACCTTATATATTCGAAATGAGAAATGATAAACAAAATGAGCAAAACAAATTCTAAACTTCTTGTATGTTTACAAAAGCTGGGCGTGTATTAAAAAAAAAGTACCTACTTGCCCCGTAAACACAAAAAAACTGAGGGTTTTAATAAATAATGTTGGACAATCCACACAGCATCATCTAGCCCGAAGCTAAGCAGAGGTTGTGTTATGTTATATGAGTTCCTACTAGATAACTTATATACTTAAAACAATATTTAATTAGGTATACCTACAATAATAGATATTTTTTATTTTACATAGAAAATGCCCAGAACACCCAAAACAACAATATCGGAGTCCTAAGGGCACGCACTAGCCAGACACAGGGCAGTATCAATCAGTCCATAAACAGTCCAGGTCGGGTGTTACATACGTCGCCTGTGGCTTCCGTAATTCGGGTAAAAATAAATAGAAAACCAAAATATAAACACAAAACACATCAGAGATGAAAAACGCCGAAGTCTCGGAAGGATTCTGTCAAAGAGAATAAAACCACTACGTTCTAGATTCTATGGCGTCTTGACAGACAACCGCTGACAACATGACACTATCAAAGACAAATCAAAGACAAATGATACATTGCATTCAATAATTGTACCCGCACCACTAATAAAATGGTAACATTTCGAATGTACCTAATTCGAATATCATTTGATAAGCTTTTAAATATCATAAAATAACTCCGGCCTTTACGAGAAGGAGTGAATAATTGAAAAATCGTAGAAAATTTATTAAATTTGATTCATATACATCAGATCCATGGACGCAAAAAAAAGTCCAGACCAAATTCTGCCATTGTTCTTTGCCAGCTAGACATGAGTAGACGGGAAACCGCCTTGGAAGTATAGGCATCCAAATCTTTGTATACCTATACTTCCAATTAAATTCCAAATAAATTGTGAATCTTTGCAACTTGCCTTGAATTCACTGTGTGGTAATATGGAATTAGCTACATAGTATGCTCACTGTGTGGCAGTATGGAATTAACATAGTATGCTCCTGTTCAGAATTACAGCTTTGTGTATCCTTACGCTTGTAGGCTTACGAAAATATTGGCAGCAATGCTAGTGTAAATACCTAGCACTCCTTAAGATTAAATGAATATTTACACTATATATTAGTATTATGGCTTTTTATCTATACTAATATTATAAAGAGGAAATATTTGATTGTTTGTATGTTTGTTTGTTTGTTTGTTTGTTTGAATTGAATAGGCTCCGAAACTACTGGACCGAGTTAAAAAATTCTTTCACCATTAGAATCCTTAATTTTCCGTGATGAACATAGGCTATATAATATTTTCAAAAAAGTTAGGGATCCGCATGAAAAATTCAATAATTGAACTGTGTGCTGTATATTTAACCTCTTTTTCTATTATGGCGCGTCAGAATAGAAAAAGAGGTTGTATAGCGCACGGTGCTTGCTTTTTCTCTACGGCCAGTGTCAGTTTTGGAATGTCGAGTCAATGTCAAAAACCCCAATGCTGTAAAAAAGTAGAGATCCGTATGAAAACTGTGAAACCCATCGTTTTAGTGTGTATAATTTCTGAAATTTTTGTTTAATACCCGTGCGAAGCCGGGGCGGGCCGCTAGTATCTATATAAAGTGGATATAGCGGTGAAAGTTACATTTATCAAATTTGCTAATTAACCTCAGTTAAATCAACCCGAGTCATTAACTCTATAATACTTTTAATACTGGCAAGTATTAGAAACCTGTTATAAGTAATCATGTCATTCTGATGAGTAACTTTCAACTAATTATATTCTGTATCTATCTATACCAGGTTACAACTAGAAATGAAGGGCTGTTTCTAATAGTATCAAAAAAATGGATACCAACATTAGCAACAGAAAATTTTTATAGTAACCAAAATGAGATACCAACATAAGCAACAGAAAAATACTACAATTTTATTATCTGTTAAAGCCACTTATACGAAACACTTAGTTAAAACAAATATAGCGGATCCTTATGCTGAACTTGTTGAACTTTGAATGATACAAAGGTAGGTCCAAAGTTCAATAAATTCTGAATATTCATGATAATACACTGAGCGATGAGGAAGAGGATTTAATATTCTACATGTCATTGTCTGTATTTAAAATTAACATTTAATGGTCTGAATATTTGTCTAATAGTAGTGGATATAGATCCACAAAGTTAAGGTAAAATAAGCTTCATATAAGTTTATGTACTTATTAAACAAATAAATAATGCTAGATAATATGGACAGGTTCATGTAGCAAAGCCCTAAACCAAGCAAAGCTGTTGCTATGGATTTTAGATGTACTTATTACTGACTGATTTTTAATTGAACATGGAAACCCAGATTTTATTGTCTGTCTATCTCTTAGGTATTCAAGACTAAATGAGGTAGATTGTAATATAATACATGCTTTTGTGTCAAAGTAGGACTCTTGAACTTCACCTTTATGAGTCTTTATGAGATGGAAGTTTAACTCACATGTAAACTTTCAGGAAGAAGTTAGTTCATTATAATTAATTAGGTAAGTAATGTAGGTAAGAATGAACATAAAATGATACAACTTACTTCCAGAATAGCAGCATTTTGGAATATAACTACAGTCCACTTTATTTCTGGCCAAAAAGTATCCAGTGTACCTCGATTCAGGAAGTGTGCCAATGACTGCCAAAGCATATAAGACCATCTGAAATCACAGAAACAGGTTTAGTACCTACATGTATTATTTTAAGTATGAACAGGGCATAACAATGTTATACCCAATCAATAATCATAAATACTGTAGGGGTCATGGTCCAATATTGAAGAAGTTTCGCAGCTGCCTGAATTAGTAGGTCCAACCTAATTTTATCTTACATAGGTAATTCAATTTTCATAAAATTTTGGCTAAAAATGCCTTTCAAGGTATCTTGATAACATTAAATATAATAGGAATAATCATAAAATAGGAAGAGAATAAAAGTTTACCCCAGAGTTTGGATTGCATTGTAGGCAATCAAATAAAGTTTTCCGATTGCCGAAGGTCCTGAACTTCTTGGTTTTCTTGCAGATTTTTCAGTCATGGCTAAACACTAGGAGTCTATAGTCGGATTTTATAATAATTAAGTATTCTGTACTGGTGTGTTACTTAAAACGTATAGGTACATTAAAGTAACAGCGCTCGCTCTTTGAAAATAAATTTCACTCGGGCAGTGCGTGTACGTACAGTGTTTTTTTGTAAGTGTAGACAGACAGTGTAGTATTCAGGGTTGCCAACCATAGAATATTTTAACTCGTATTAAGCAGCTCAAAATCTCGTATTTTGTCTTTCAAACCTCGTACATTCAATAATAAAGTGCTTCAATCAAAAATAATGCATGTAAAACTATTGAAGTTAGGGCGTTTTTCACAATGAAATAAACCATAGCCAGTTATCTCCTCTTTCGTCGTCGGTTTAAAATTGATACAGCTTGTGTTGGATCTTTTGGACTCTTTGCAACAATAAAGTGTGCAGTTCACAGTTGCCACAGTTAGCCGGTTTATGTTTTTAACCGACTTCAAAAAAGGAGTTTGTCAATATAATGAAAATATTTCCTTTTTTGTTTAGAAGATAATTAGACTAATATTATACGAAAACTAGACAGTTTTCGTATAATATTTTAATATTTCGAAAACTGTCTAGTTTTCGTATAATATTAGTCTAATTAGCTTCTAAACAAGTGTGCCAAATTTCATGTGTATGTTTTCAATTCAAGTTTATTTAATTTTTTCCTTGTGTTCATCATAGAAAACAGTGCATATGATTTTTAATTTTTTTTTACTTTTGATAAGGTACAGGAATATAACTGTGAGCGTATAATGTTTGCCTGCAGTTGTAAACAGGCCAATTGTTGAAAATTGCTACCGCCAAACTGTTTTTCATAATTACTTAAAATTGCTTTAATTAAAATACTTCCTGGGATGAAAAATCTTGTTAATTACATCCTTTGTCAAAATCTCGAACATAATAATTGTATGAGGTTGATTGTGTCTTTGTACCTCGAACGGAAGACCAAAAATCTCGTATTTGTTCTAGGAACCTCGTACAGTTGGCAACTTTGCACTCAGTGTTACGCGTATGCAGGCAGCAGGCAGGCATCGATAGAATACACGCAAGCTGTCATACGGCTGTCATGCACACGTCATGTAATGTCACATGGCAGTCAAGCTATTAAGAAATAGCTGGGAAAACGGCAGCATTGCTTGTTACCCGTCGGTCGGCGCACTGTCTTACCACCTCTAGTACTACGAGGACAAGCCCTACATTGGCAAACCTCCGTCCGATATCTAGGTATCGATCGACATAGACAGGTCGCTGACGATGAACGCGCAGGTGGAGCGCACGTTAAGACAGACACGTGCCGCCCGAGCAATGCTGCGGCCGGTTCTAGCATCCAAATTACCGTTGAGAACCAAGACAGGGATCTATAAGACCTACATACGCTCCCGACTCACATACGCAGCACCAGCTTGGTATTCTCTGTGCTCTGCGTTGAACCTTATAAGACTCCAAGGTCAACAAAACATCGCCCTCAGAATCTGTACAGGCACCGGACGGTACGTGCGGAACAGCGTCATCGCACGTGACCTGCAGATTGCCTCGGTAATGAATTTGTGGTAAAACTGGCGCGCAGAATGTACGATCGAGCAGACGACTCCCGCCATGTACATCTTAACGGACTTGCCCCTCTGCACACAAGACCACCGGACGAAAAAACTTGCCTGCCCCGGGAGCTTTTGGAGCCTCCCGATTCTATCGCTCAAGAAGTACCAGCACAGCCAACAGGCTAAAGAACAGCTTCTGAGAAGCCTTGTAGGCCCTCGAAGCGACAACACGTGACTCGGGAAAAGTTTTCGCTGAAGCCAGAAAAAAACTCTGTTCGTTTCTTACCCGCATTTGACAACGTAGAGTCGAATGCTGAAGACCATCGATGTTAAGAAGAAGGTATTGTACATAACGAAGAAGTCAAGAAGAAGGTAGATAACATAGATATAAGTAATAACTAACACTAACTTAAAACTTACTAGGTAACTATGTGTAGCTGATGTAGATGCCTATGACCAGCCGTGGACTAACACGGGTTGATGTGATGATGATGATGATGATGAAGATTTTATTAGGTTAGCGGAGGTAGGTATGTTTGTCTGGTTTACGTGTTAGAATTAAGTTAAGTAGATAAAAATAAATTTTGACCTATTAATAATGTTGTTTTATTTCGAAACTCACTTCTGTGTTTTTATACCGTTTAATAATTTATAATTAGAACGATTATGCTTTAATAATTATACAGAAAAAGGTGAAGCGTTTCGGTTACTTCTTAATAGAAAAGTTGTAATCGTGAGTACAAAGTTAATAGCTGAATTTAATATCTGCAACAAAAAAAAATGTGCCAGAACTACCACTTTTACTTGAAGCATTCATAATAATATTAAAGCTATCATTGTAACCTGCGCACTTACTCATCAGTAGGTATGTAAACCATAGGTCAAAGTTTTATTCTCAGGAGGCAGTACAAAATGCTTTGTCACCCCATTGTCGAATCTACATCACTAGAGTTCTTTCATTCTATCACAAAGGCTTATTATGACCTTCCTTTAAGACGGCATCAATGTATAGAAAATAATATTTATAATTTTATAGTAATGTGTGTTTAATTAAATAAGAACTAATAAATTTTTCAGTACAAATCGGCAATTTCATCCTTTAACCCCTCTAGCGTGCCTTCCTGGCCGTGGCCGTGGGTGGGCTTGGACAAAAAACATTTGAGAAGGCAAGGCAAGTCAACCAAGTTAATTTTTCGTCAGACTTCAGGTTAGAGTTATAATAATATGGGTTCTGAAATTTTGTTACGATGTGCTAACGTGCAAAAAGATTAATAGATTTCGGGATTCGAATTCTGAACTGAAGCACCGAAGCAAATAGCGAACGGCTGGCAGATCAATTTTTTTGGGCTTTTGCCATAGACAATTCTTGGATGAGCGATCGATGTGGCAACATTACCTTTCTTTCTTTTTGACGATTACTCACGCAAGGTTTGTGCACCGAAATTAATTTCTAATTTAAATCCACGCTGTGTTAAGGAATTTCCCTTGTTTCTAATTGCAATATCTCTTTTTTTATAGGGGGTTAACAGAACAGCTATCACAATGGTTGCTGCCAAGAAACAGGTAAATTTCAGTACCTTAACCTTACTTTAAATTTTTCTGCACGTGTAAGTTCTTGATTTATGGATTTATGGCATGGTTGTTCAATATTTTGTTGTTTAAACCGCCTTAGATTAAAATCCTACAGTGAATACTGCTTGATAGGCTTGCAGATTTTGTAATTTGTAAGGTTGAAAATGCATTGTGACATGCTAACCTAAGCTGTCTTTGAATCGTAGCCAACTCCAAACTTTTGTATTTACCTTTAACTAATGAGAATATGTTTTATTTCAGAAAAAGACCATTGAGTCTATCAACTCACGACTGGCTTTAGTTATGAAGTCAGGCAAATACTGCCTTGGGTACAAGCAAACTTTGAAGACGCTGCGTCAGGGCAAAGCTAAACTGGTCATCATTGCCAAGAACGCGCCTCCACTAAGGTGAGACTACTGAGAAGTAGAGTTTCCCAATTACTTGTCAAAGGGATGCATATGGAGTCTTAGACAAAGAAGTATGGCTTCCCGCTTTAGCTGAGTCTGTAAAGCAGATAATTGTAGACACTAAGTTCTTGTGTGATCATGAAAAATTATTTTTTTTAGACTGCCATTGTTTAAAAATAATACTGCTTTATGGACTCTCTATGGGAAACCTATGGAGTAGTCTCTGTACATGTGCAACTCTGGACAGGTGTGTTTTATTTTGCATAGTCATATATTTTAATCACATTTTCACTAAACTAAACAGCTATTTATAGCCATATTCATTTTAATAATTTCTAGCGGTCTGCCCCGGCTTCGCACAGGTATTAAACAAAAATTATACATACTAACACATTGGGTTTCACAGTTTTCATACTGATCCCTAACGTGTTTAGCAGCATTGGCGTATTTTTGACATCTACTCGATACTCCATAACATAACTGACACTGGCCGTCGAGAAAAAGCGAGCAGCGGAGCCATAATAAAAATGAGGTTGAATATACATATAGTGCATGGTTTAATTATTGAATTTTTCATTCGGATTCACATGGATGTTCATCATGGAAAATTTAGGATTCCAATGGTGAAAGAATTTTTCAAATCAGTCCAGTAGTTTCAGAGCCTATTCAAAAACAAACAATCAAATCTTTCCTCTTTATAATATTCGTATTGATTGAACTAGCTGTTAGATTTCTTTTATTGATTGGCTAATTTTGTTACAGGAAATCAGAGATTGAGTACTATGCTCTCCTAGCCAAGACTGGAGTTCACCACTACAGTGGAAATAATATTGAGCTGGGCACCGCCTGTGGAAAGTACTACCGAGTGTGCACACTTGCTATCACAGACCCTGGTGACTCTGATATTATCACGACGCTGCCTGAGGCACAAGCTTAGACATAAGTTACAATAAATTTTTAAAATACAAAACAATTTTCTTTTATACATATTATTCTCAGTAGCTTTCTACCTTGGTAGGTACCTACCTATTATTTTAGACATTGTTTTAGCCCATTTACTTGGAGGTACATGGAGTAGGTACTTTAATCTCTTATCTTATTGATATGGCAGGGATAGATTCAAGTGTACTCAAACTTAGCTAGATGCAGGATTGAGGCCTTTTTATCTTCACTGGTTGAGCAAACTGGGCAGGTAGACTGCCTCCTATTGGTTTGTCAATGTCAAATGAAAGGTACTTGGACAAAAACATCTCCACAGAATTTTAATACTTAACATTGTATTCTTTACCGTCTAGGGCAAAGAAGAAGCATCCTAGAGAACAGATCAATGGTATTTTTAAAGTAGATAATTGCTAATGGCCGCTTGTCTTTAGATGGTGAGGGCAGCGCTTGCGTGTGCGTTCGCCCAGCAAAAAGTATCGTCTTTTCAAGAATCGAATGATGCAGATAATTTGTGCCCTATGTCGTGTAAATGTGCCCAAAATTTTAAATTTGTGCCCCCAAGGGCTGCAGAGTTATTTAGGAAAATCTGATTTTGCTGCACGAACGTTCGCCCAGCAAAACTTTTTTTAAAAAAAGGGTATAGCTGTATTTTAAATATGCAAAAAGATAGCTTAAATACTAGTGTAAATGTGCCGTAAAAGCAAAATTTGTGCCCCTAAAGGTTTTAGAGATATTTAGTTTTTTGCTGGGCGAACGTTTTGGTGATTTCTATATCTCGGAAACGGCTGAACGCACAGTCATAATTTTTTGTTCCTACAGATACGGTAAATTTGTGCCATTTGTGCCGTAATTTTCATTAACATGAGTAGCATGGTTCAGGAGCTATTATTGTTTTTCCTAGAAAACGGAAAAATGCTCTGGCTCTCGAATGAACAAGACCATCGACTTCACGTTGGTGCCGACTGGTACCCATTATATATTCACACGATCCTGTAAAGTTTCACCGGCCTACTACTTATAATAGACGAGTTATTAACGATTTTGTCTTTTTTTTGAGGTTATTTTGAGTGAAATTACTTAGGATACGAAAACACTAGTTTCCTGTGAGCTGGCTTATTACATGCTTCTACAATAATTTGAGCCCTATTTTAAGAATACGTATGCAAAAAATCATCTTTGTATACCTAATACTTTAGACAATAATGATAAAATACCATTCGAAGTATTTTTGGTAGATAACCAGACCAAATTCGAATGAACATTAAAAAGCGGCCGTACGATACTACAAGCTATCCTTCTTAAATCGTCATGATAATATTTAGTGTTTAGAGAACGTTGCGTACAAAAGTGGAATTGTCATTTTAAAAATATACTTTTGATGATGAATGATGAAAAATGATGAATATAATATGATGAAAATGCTCTTTTCAATAAATAATTAAGTAGGTACCTACTTAGTAAGTACCTATACGTAGGCATACCTGTACCTACATATGTTTTTTATCTGATAATCCTAAAGAGTATCCCCTGTAAGAAAATAATCCACGGCTCTTTTGCGAATAAATAATTAGTAGGCTGGTTTGTTTGTTTGCTAAATCATAACGAGCCAACCTTTTCATAGGTACCAATATTATAATGGTAGGTAAGTATTTGCCAACACGCTCTACAAATTGATAAGTAAATACAATATTCAACTCGGAGTGACCGACGACCGTTGTGTGTGCTCTTCGAATGCACACACACACACATCCTTATCGCACGCACCCATAAGTAATTTGTTTTTGAGTCTGCCTGCCTCTCGGGTTATTGTTTTGCACAAAAAACCTTTTTGAGGCAACTTTCTACGGAAGATATAGCATCTATCTCCTCAAACGATGAAAATGATGATGGAACCCCAATTGGCAACACTAATCCAAGCACATCTGTTACAGAAACTGAAGCTACCTGTAACTGCAGCAAAGCTACTGAAATTGAACAGCTCAAAACTGAACTTCAAGAATTAACAAACAAACTCATAAAAGCAAAAGAAGAAATAATTTGGCTTCAAATAGAAAACAGAAAATTGATAGACTCAAAAAATGAATCACAATACTCAGAAACCATTCCAAACAATAATGATAAAATAGAATCAAATGAATATTGTGCTGAAAAAGTTAACCTCATTGACTTGGCTCCTAATGCTGAAACACCGTGCCTTACCTCCACTGAAGCTTCGATTCAAGCAGGAAATTCAGAAATGGTAGAAAAACACCCTAAAATACACATTATTGGTGACCAGACATGTAAGGACTTTGCATCCCTTTTGATAAAACTACGCAGCAAACACAGAAATGCTAAGGAATATTCAGTATCGAACAACTGCTATCCTGATGCTACAGCAGAACACATCATAAAGAATACAAGATTGGCTCAGGAGAACTTACAAAGTGATGATTGGATTGTCATAACAATCGGTACAAATGATGTAAATCCAACTAAACTCTGCATTGAGCTATCGGCTATGTTAAAAGCACTACCAAAAATTTAAATTATATTGCCAGAAATAACCAAAAATTCTTTCTTAAATGAGAATAAACTAAACAATGCATTGAAAAATATAGCAAGCAACTTTGAAAATTGTGAATACCTGTCAATCAAAAAAATAAAATCATTTAAATTTGAAAAACAAATAATGGTCAGAGCAATTAACAATGTAATAAACACAAAAGACTACAATGAATGTTTTGTAGGCAAAAACATAAATAAAATAAAACATAAAGTAAAAATAAACAAAACGGATCGAAATAATAAAGTTCCCATCCAAGAAAAAATTAAACCTAAATTCGGGACAATACCATATTACTTTGAAAAAATGAAAGCTATTAACAGAAACATAAAAGAACAAAAACTCATGTCGGTTGAAACAGAAAAAGTAGAACCTTATAGTGTTGAACCCAACTCAAATAAACAAATCAGGCCTGAAAGCCCTGATCTTTTTCGAGACTAAAGAAGAATCTTTCATAAAAATAATGCACCTTAATGTCCAAGGCATTAGGTCTAAAATAGATCAATTAGAGTTGTACCTGCACGAACAGGAAATAGATATTTGCTGCTTTAGTGAAACTTTTGTCAGTGATATTGATATAGATACAATTAACATAAAAGGATACCAGAAGACATCACATTTTAGTAGGAAAAAAAGTTGCCTTAAAAATAATACTCGAGGAGGAGTGAGCATTTTTTCAAAAAAAAACATTAATTTCAAGAAAATTGACTGGCTGCAAGAACTTTCAATAGAGAAACATTTTGAATGCTGTGGATTAATCATACCCGAAATAAGTTACACAATTATTTGTATTTATAGAACCCCTGACAGCAATTTTCAGCTCTTTATTACAACCTTAGAAACTCTACTGCTAAAATTAAAAATCCCTAAGAATAATAAGAAAAAAATTATTTTGCTAGGTGATTTTAACATTAATATATTAGTTAAAGATAGAAAAACTGAAACTTTCCTAAATACACTAAACCCATTTAACATGCAACCAACTATAAAAGAGGCAACCCGAATAACACTAACTTCTCAAACCTGTATTGACAACATCCTAACCAACATTAAGCGATATAATGCAAAAGTTATAAACTTAGGTATTTCTGACCACACTGCACAAGTCATAAAAGTTTCAACATCACTTAGTTTTAGAGAGAAATACTGGTTTACTACAATACGCAAGATAGATACACATTTAGCAATATTTTTAAAATACTTATCACAAATAAATTTTAATGCAGTCTACAACTATACAGATCCCAATTTAGCTTACAATTCATTTATGGACCTATTCCGTCTTATATTTGACCTTTGCATACCAGTTGAGAGAAAAACTATTACTTTTAAAAACAAGCCAAATTGGAAAACAAAAGGTATAAAAATTTCTAGTAAAAAAAAAAGAAAGAAATATATAGAGTGTCTATTAAATGAAAATCAAAGTAAATTAGATAAATACATAAAATATTCAAAAACATTAAAAAAAGTTATAAGAACCTCAAAAAAAGTAATAAATGTAAAATATATTAAAAATAGCACAGATAAAGCTAAAGCTACCTGGGGAATTATAAAAAATTATACTCAGCCGAACAACACCATAAAAACAAGTATAAATAACATTAAAATAGGAAATAAAGAGATATATAACCCTACAAAAATTGCTTCAATGCTAAATACATACTTCATAAATTTAAATACAAATAAACCTAATGATCGAACCAGTCAGAGCTCTCAGTATTGTGGTAATAGTATATTCATGGCCCCCGTAGATGCAACTGAAATAATAGATATAGTTAGACAGTTAAAAAATAAAAAAAGCTCTGGACATGACAACATTCCAATTCAAGTCATAAAGGCAGGCATAAATTACATTGTAGATCCATTAGTTTTCATAGTTAACTTGACTCTTGAAACTGGTATATTTCCCGAAGAACTTAAAAAAGCTTTGATAAAGCCACTTCATAAAAAAGGATCAAAAGCGGATATGGGTAATTATAGGCCTATAGCCCTTTTACCAAGTTTCTCTAAAATATTTGAGAAAATTATATTTAAGCGATTACTGTCTTTTATAGAAAAAAACAATATTCTAGACCCAAATCAATTTGGTTTTCAAAAAAACAAAAATACTACATTAGCTGTTTTTAAACTATTAAATACTGTATGGGAAGGTTTAAATAATAAATCTCTTGGCGTAACTTTGCTATTGGACATGACTAGGGCCTTTGACTGTGTTGATCACAATATTTTACTTGAAAAAATTGAGAAATTAGGTATAAGAGGAACTGCACTCTCTCTCATTACATCATATTTAAAAAATAGACTTCAAGCTACTGTTATTCAAAGCTACAACAAAGAAACTAAGACAATAGAAAAAATCCAATCAAATTTCGAAAATGTTTTACTTGGCGTACCACAAGGAAGTATCCTAGGACCCCTTCTATTCTTGCTCTATATAAATGAACTACCTAAAATGACCAAACATCTATGCGTTATGTTTGCCGATGACGCTACTATATATATACCCCAGAATAAAAAATCTAACACTGAATTTGAACAGGAAATTAACTTTACATTGAAATCACTTGTAGACTGGCTTGAGCAAATAAATTTAAATGTTAATGTCAGTAAAACTAATATAATTAGATTTAAAAATTATAAAACTCCGCAAATTAATTTACAAATTTCATATAAAAATAAGGAAATAAAAGAAATTAATCAAACAAAATTTTTAGGACTTATAATTGATTCACATCTAAACTTCAAAGCTCACCTATCAGAATTAAATGAAAAAATCTCTAAATACTGCTATGCTCTTTCTACACTCAGCTCCATTGCATCAAAAAGTATTGCAAAACAGGCATATTATGGTTTAGTTTATTCTCAGTTAAGTTATGGAATAATTTTCTGGGGAAACTCTGTTGATATCCAAACAACTTTTATTATGCAAAAGAAATCATTAAGATGTATTTTTAACTTGAAGAGCACTGATTCACTCCGTAATATTTTTAAAAAAGAAAGATTACTGACTCTAACTTCCATTTATATTCTAGAAATCTGTATTTTTGTAAAGAATAATAAGCAATACTTTTTTGAAAAAAAATCTGCCCGTGCCTCCTCTCAAAGGTCCAAACATAAATTCAATATTTGTATGACTCAAGTAAATAACAATATGTATCAAAAAAGCACTTTTATCAAAGCCATAAAAATTTTCAATAATCTTCCTATAGAACTTAAACGCTTAGATGGTAACATGTTTAAAATTAAATTAAAAACATGGCTTGAATCGAATGCTTTCTATTCACTGAAAGAATTTTTTGACAATAATAGCACCTTGTAAAATGTAGATGTAAATTGTTCCTATTTTTAACTTCTTGGAATGCATTGTTCTATAAACCATAAAGCATACCAAATATAGCTAGATATATCTATCTACCTAGATCTTATTTTAAACTGTATTATTGTATGTCTGCTAAAGATAAGCTGTTGAAACTGTACACCTTATACCTAAGATCTTTTCTGTACAACAGTTCACAATAAAAATATTTCTGATTCTGATTCTGATTCTGTAATTTACAATAGCATATTCATTGTTATTTGTCTATAAAAAATAAATCAATGTAAAAAAAGAACAATACTGTTTTGTTATCTTCGTTTATTACTTACCTTCTAAAAAAAAACAAATAACTATACTGTCAACGGCACATCAAGCTAGATCAGATGTCAAGGTGTGCGTTCGCCCAGCAAAAAGTATCGTCTTTTCAAGAATCGAATGATGCAGATAATTTGTGCCCTATGTCGTGTAAATGTGCCCAAAATTTTAAATTTGTGCCCCCAAGGGCTGCAGAGTTATTTAGGAAAATCTGATTTTGCTGCACGAACGTTCGCCCAGCAAAACTTTTTTTAAAAAAAGGGTATAGCTGTATTTTAAATATGCAAAAAGATAGCTTAAATACTAGTGTAAATGTGCCGTAAAAGCAAAATTTGTGCCCCTAAAGGTTTTAGAGATATTTAGTTTTTTGCTGGGCGAACGTTTTGGTGATTTCTATATCTCGGAAACGGCTGAACGCACAGTCATAATTTTTTGTTCCTACAGATACGGTAAATTTGTGCCATTTGTGCCGTAATTTTCATTAACATGAGTAGCATGGTTCAGGAGCTATTATTGTTTTTCCTAGAAAACGGAAAAATGCTCTGGCTCTCGAATGAACAAGACCATCGACTTCACGTTGGTGCCGACTGGTACCCATTATATATTCACACGATCCTGTAAAGTTTCACCGGCCTACTACTTATAATAGACGAGTTATTAACGATTTTGTCTTTTTTTTGAGGTTATTTTGAGTGAAATTACTTAGGATACGAAAACACTAGTTTCCTGTGAGCTGGCTTATTACATGCTTCTACAATAATTTGAGCCCTATTTTAAGAATACGTATGCAAAAAATCATCTTTGTATACCTAATACTTTAGACAATAATGATAAAATACCATTCGAAGTATTTTTGGTAGATAACCAGACCAAATTCGAATGAACATTAAAAAGCGGCCGTACGATACTACAAGCTATCCTTCTTAAATCGTCATGATAATATTTAGTGTTTAGAGAACGTTGCGTACAAAAGTGGAATTGTCATTTTAAAAATATACTTTTGATGATGAATGATGAAAAATTATGAATATAATATGATGAAAATGCTCTTTTCAATAAATAATTAAGTAGGTACCTACTTAGTAAGTACCTATACGTAGGCATACCTGTACCTACATATGTTTTTTATCTGATAATCCTAAAGAGTATCCCCTGTAAGAAAATAATCCACGGCTCTTTTGCGAATAAATAATTAGTAGGCTGGTTTGTTTGTTTGCTAAATCATAACGAGCCAACCTTTTCATAGGTACCAATATTATAATGGTTGGTAGGTAAGTATTTGCCAACACGCTCTACAAATTGATAAGTAAATACAATATTCAACTCGGAGTGACCGACGACCGTTGTGTGTGCTCTTCGAATGCACACACACACACATCCTTATCGCACGCACCCATAAGTAATTTGTTTTTGAGTCTGCCTGCCTCTCGGGTTATTGTAATTTACAATAGCATATTCATTGTTATTTGTCTATAAAAAATAAATCAATGTAAAAAAAGAACAATACTGTTTTGTTATCTTCGTTTATTACTTACCTTCTAAAAAAAAAACAAATACCTATACTGTCAACGGCACATCAAGCTAGATCAGATGTCAAGTTGTACCTATAGGTATTTGGTGTTAAATCATTCATTCATTATTATCTCAACAGGTCACTGATGTGCCGTTGTCTCCGGACAATTTATTTTTAGTAATACCTACATTACAAATTATAGTGTACTAGATGCACCCCGCAGCTTTGCCCGCGAACCAGTTTTTTTCGTATAAATTTCAGAAATTTATTGCACACCCCCTAGGGGTTGTGTAAAAATACCTACATGTTTAATTATTCAATCCATAGTTCATTTATACCGAGTTTTGAGTGAATCGAATCAAGTAAAAATTATTTTCCATACAACCCTTACCACCATATTTAACCCCCTCAGAGGTTAAAATTTCCAAATTTTAGCCTATTTAATCCTACTCTAGGTCCTAAACTATCTACCTACCTACCTACGAAATTTCATTTAAATCACTTAAGTAGTCACAAAGATTACCTAGGTACTTATAACGAACATTCACACAGACTTTCCCATTTATTATAATAGTAAGATTATTAAAAACAAAATAATTCACATTTTATTTCATGTAAAATATTTTTCGTGACATAAATATTATTTTCTACTTAACAATTCTGTACGCATCTGTACTACTTAAATTTCATTACAACGCCACCAAGTAAGGAAGGATAGCTTGTAGTATCGTACGGCCGCTTTTTAATGTTCATTCGAATTTGGTCTGGTTATCTACCAAAAATACTTCGAATGGTATTTTACCATTATTGTCTAAAGTATTGGGTATACAAAGATGATTTTTTGCATACGTATTCTTAAAATAGGGCTCAAATTATTGTAGAAGCATGTAATAAGCCAGCTCACAGGAAACTAGTGTTTTCGTATCCTAAGTAATTTCACTCAAAATAACCTCAAAAAAAAGACAAAATCGTTAATAACTCGTCTATTATAAGTAGTAGGCCGGTGAAACTTTACAGGATCGTGTGAATATATAATGGGTACCAGTCGGCACCAACGTGAAGTCGATGGTCTTGTTCATTCGAGAGCCAGAGCATTTTTCCGTTTTCTAGGAAAAACAATAATAGCTCCTGAACCATGCTACTCATGTTAATGAAAATTACGGCACAAATGGCACAAATTTACCGTATCTGTAGGAACAAAAAATTATGACTGTGCGTTCAGCCGTTTCCGAGATATAGAAATCACCAAAACGTTCGCCCAGCAAAAAACTAAATATCTCTAAAACCTTTAGGGGCACAAATTTTGCTTTTACGGCACATTTACACTAGTATTTAAGCTATCTTTTTGCATATTTAAAATACAGCTATACCCTTTTTTTAAAAAAAGTTTTGCTGGGCGAACGTTCGTGCAGCAAAATCAGATTTTCCTAAATAACTCTGCAGCCCTTGGGGGCACAAATTTAAAATTTTGGGCACATTTACACGACATAGGGCACAAATTATCTGCATCATTCGATTCTTGAAAAGACGATACTTTTTGCTGGGCGAACGCACACGATGTCAAGTTGTACCTATAGGTATTTGGTGTTAAATCATTCATTCATTATTATCTCAACAGGTCACTGATGTGCCGTTGTCTCCGGACAATTTATTTTTAGTAATACCTACATTACAAATTATAGTGTACTAGATGCACCCCGCAGCTTTGCCCGCGAACCAGTTTTTTTCGTATAAATTTCAGAAATTTATTGCACACCCCCTAGGGGTTGTGTAAAAATACCTACATGTTTAATTATTCAGTCCATAGTTCATTTATACCGAGTTTTGAGTGAATCGAATCAAGTAAAAATTATTTTCCATACAACCCTTACCACCATATTTAACCCCCTCAGAGGTTAAAATTTCCAAATTTTAGCCTATTTAATCCTACTCTAGGTCCTAAACTATCTACCTACCTACCTACGAAATTTCATTTAAATCACTTAAGTAGTCACAAAGATTACCTAGGTACTTATAACGAACATTCACACAGACTTTCCCATTTATTATAATAGTAAGATTATTAAAAACAAAATAATTCACATTTTATTTCATGTAAAATATTTTTCGTGACATAAATATTATTTTCTACTTAACAATTCTGTACGCATCTGTACTACTTAAATTTCATTACAACGCCACCAAGTAAGGAAGGATAGCTTGTAGTATCGTACGGCCGCTTTTTAATGTTCATTCGAATTTGGTCTGGTTATCTACCAAAAATACTTCGAATGGTATTTTACCATTATTGTCTAAAGTATTGGGTATACAAAGATGATTTTTTGCATACGTATTCTTAAAATAGGGCTCAAATTATTGTAGAAGCATGTAATAAGCCAGCTCACAGGAAACTAGTGTTTTCGTATCCTAAGTAATTTCACTCAAAATAACCTCAAATAAAAGACAAAATCGTTAATAACTCGTCTATTATAAGTAGTAGGCCGGTGAAACTTTACAGGATCGTGTGAATATATAATGGGTACCAGTCGGCACCAACGTGAAGTCGATGGTCTTGTTCATTCGAGAGCCAGAGCATTTTTCCGTTTTCTAGGAAAAACAATAATAGCTCCTGAACCATGCTACTCATGTTAATGAAAATTACGGCACAAATGGCACAAATTTACCGTATTTGTAGGAACAAAAAATTATGACTGTGCGTTCAGCCGTTTCCGAGATATAGAAATCACCAAAACGTTCGCCCAGCAAAAAACTAAATATCTCTATAACCTTTAGGGGCACAAATTTTGCTTTTACGGCACATTTACACTAGTATTTAAGCTATCTTTTTGCATATTTAAAATACAGCTATACCCTTTTTTTAAAAAAAGTTTTGCTGGGCGAACGTTCGTGCAGCAAAATCAGATTTTCCTAAATAACTCTGCAGCCCTTGGGGGCACAAATTTAAAATTTTGGGCACATTTACACGACATAGGGCACAAATTATCTGCATCATTCGATTCTTGAAAAGACGATACTTTTTGCTGGGCGAACGCACACGCGCTTGCTGCAATGTTCATAGTTCACAGATAACCCTCGGCATGCATGGTGGTAAAAAGTTACCATGGTTGGTACCTATGCCTGGTGGGTCCGTGGGACCCGGTTTTATAAATTAACTTTGGCGTATATGCTGACAATTATAAATAGTTTCTAGTTTCATATTAAAACTTGATATATTATATTCAATGGATATTAGTTAAAAAAAATATAAAAATCAATTATCTTTATTAATAAATACTATGATTAAACTAATTATTCTCTTTCAACGTTAAATTAAACTTATTGTTACTAACATGCAAAATTAGCTTAAATCAAAAAGATATTACACTTAAAACATCGTTTTTCAGTTTTTTTATTTTTAAAACAGTTCACATAAAGTTGAAGCTTTTCCTCGATTTCCTGATATCTAGCGGTTGTTGTCAAGAGGCTTACTACGGTCAGCTACTGAGAGCGATAAAGCGGTAAATTAAAATTCGAATACAAGGTAAAGGTTTTTCGGTGGGTCTGAGAGACCCAACACGAGGGTTATTTAGCAGCCATCGTTGAGGCGTACCTATTATTGCACAAAAAGCTTGCTATCGCCCGATATATGGCAGGATAGTATTCTATTTCGCCGATAGTTACAAGTATTATTTTATCTGTGGTAAGTCTTATGAAAGCTATTCATGAGACTCGCGGCCTCGCCTTCTCATTACCAATAACGCCAGCGTTGGGCCTGGATACCAGTTTTTTCTGTGTATAAAAGGGAAACGAATACATTTATTGGGTGGCAAGGCGCGTAATCCATGAGGCAGCCTGTTGAGCTTGTTTGTCTTTTTGGTTTATAAAAATTGAGGCTGGTGAAATATAACAGGCCTATCGGAAAACTTCAGTCTAAAATAAGTACCTACATAATGCCATACAAGAGCTAATAGGTACTAACTGTAGTATAAGATATTTTATTTATCGAAAGCATTACATACAGTACCTAACTACGTTATTATTATTATTACATATGTATACAATTGTTTTTCAAGAAAAGACTGGAATATTTTACACATTTATTTTATATCCCAACTTCAATAAAATATACTTTCTCTCGATCGGCCATCCATATTTCTTCATCATCTGTAACAAGAAAAGTTTTGTTTAGATTATGTATAAACTTATAAAAACACTGCTATAGTATTTATCACTGTCTTTGTCTAAATCAAAGTTAGAAATAACACTACTTAGCAACTGTTATAAATTATAATTAGTTATTAATAAATACTAATTAATAGTGATTATCCTTTAATTTGTATATTTATGAACAAATTAAACAAACAGTCTGAATCCTAACGCATCACTGTGATTGTAGCACAGATGATAATAATAGCATAGTAAAAATGTAGTCACCAGGATTTTTGTAAGTAGGTTTGCAATTATGGACAGCACGCCATATATAAGCAAAATATTTATGTTTGATGGCGCTCCCTGGTTAGTACCTTTTGAGAGGAGCAGATAGTGCAATGAAAAGGAACTATGAGTACAGAGGTTTTCACTTATCATCATTCGCAAACAGACTTCACCCAATGCAGCTGAGTATGCTAAAGGTCATACTGCTAGTGCCAACTTTTGTAAACGCCTTTTAAGAGGACTAAGTAGTGCGTGCAACGAAAAATGTTAGGCGGTGCAGGCACAGCGAAAATCAAGCGAAAAGGATCTATGAGTACAGACGTTTTCATCTATCACAACCAGACTTCACTCACTACTGCTGGGTATGCTATGGGTCCTGCACTCTAGTCTCATTTAGGTTCGCCCTGCGACGTCAACCTTATCGGTTCTTACTGACCTTAGGCAATTCTTGCAGTCTTGAAGATCGCCATGACAGAGCAATGCACCTTGTGAGGTTTATAATTTTCCAACTTAGTTTTCCTTTTGTTTTATCCATAGCCTGAAACATTAAAATATTGTTACTTTCATCATTATCATTATAGGCATAATGATTTCATATACTTTTTTACTCAGGAGCTTTATCTAATAACAATTTATGTATTAAATGTTTTATAGGTAGGTATACCTTCTAAGATGGATGAGCTTTTCAGATTATAATATCTTTAATGTATTTTGTGTTTTTACTGTCATTTATAGTAATAAATACATTATATTCAAGTACAACATACTCCTATTATTAAAATCATATGAATTAATTAATGTATGCATATTGTCTTTTACCATTGCAGCTAAAACTTATCATTTACTTAGGTAGATAGGTAGGTAAAAAGTTGCTACATTGTTTATGATATTTTTGCTATAGATAAAATAAAATTTCATATTGCTGTTGATTTCCGCTAGGATTTGTCCAACATGAGCATATGTACAGAAGTATTTCCTTTTCCTTCATGTATTTATTCTGACAAGTATCATATCATAACATAAATATTTCCTTTTCCATAATGTATTTCTTCAGCCAAGTAACTTCGTTACGTAACTAGTTTAAGAGTTCAACCATAGAGTGGTAGGTACCAAAAGATCGAGTACCTTTTTTAAATTTAGTTTATTTACCTTTTATAATTTTACAGAATGACCTACTACACAATATAGTAACTTATAATTCCTAATTATGGTGCAATTTATAAAATCAGGTATAAATTATTATTATTAAGTCTCTTATAACTATATAATCTTATTTATTGGCTGGGTAAGGCTGACCTTAATATCGTTATTAGGAAATAGATCCAAATAGTTCTTCATCTTGCCTTTGCATATTCTCTCTTATGTTGATTAAAAGTATTTCTTTTTCTTAAAGTTGTGATTTGTCAAACTTTAAGCCTATTCAAAATAATAATATGAAGTTGAAAATAATATTACCTGCATTATTTCATCTGTGACTGTCATTGAAATATATTCCTTTTGCCGATTATGCCAGTTGATGTGCTTGGTTCTATATCTGTAGTGACCTTTCTATTCTTTATTTATTGTTTAACTTCTGACTCTTACCTTCGTCCAATTATTTAAGTATAAAATTGTAATTGATGGGTTGCTTATTACCAATAGCTCTTTAGTTTTGCAATAAACTCATTCTGCATGACAAAGTGACTTTGTAAGACACTTCATAAATAGAGAAACCTGTTTATTTTTCATTTACTTATTAATCAACCTTAATAGTATGTACTATAATTATAATTTCTGCGGCTCGCTCAGCTCACCATTACTTTTTGTAAATATTGTTGTTATATTATATGTTATATATAGCGCATACTGATTTACCATTTCTCAATTGAACTTGTCGGTATTAACAGCTGTGACCTTTTCTATTAGGTCTGTTAACCACAAATGCAGGGTGCTTTCACTTTTGGGCCTGATATAATTATTGAGATACCTGCGAGTCTTAAGAATTCTTCAAACTTAACTTTAAACGCATATTCGATTCACTAATTAAGTTAATACAATTAATATTGGCCAGTTTGTTTAAAACTATTTATTGTAAAATCTTTATGATTATTGTTATAATGGTTTGGTCATAGAGCTGTAAGCATATTTCTTATTGATAATAACCATGTAACTTTCCTGTATGTTCTTCATTTTGTACTTTATTTCGATATTCATCTAGATATAGTCTCATAATACCATTTGATTAACTTGCCTTAGTAATTATTTAAGAGTGTCTTAATAATAATAATTAATTATACTGAAAATATTACCTGTTCATAACTTCATCAGTGTTAAAGCTGTGAAAAATCTTCTTTTGCTGATTATGCCAGTTGAGGAGCTTGTTCTGATGAAGCTGTAGGAGATCCTTTTTAATTTAAATCTAAATTCACTGTTAGTGAATTTTGTTTCAATTTCGAGTACCTAAGGATCAATAAAAATACTTCCTACCTAATTATTTATGTCATAATAATTTAATAATCTTGCTTTATGAGTTGAATATAAACATCAGGAATTCAGGAGACATAATGAAAACAAACATACTGTAATAATTATAGAGATCTGCAATTATGATCATTTCTGAAAATACTTTTCTTAAAGCCTCTGCCTACCTGTTAAGCCAGTTTTAGCTCCAATAAACTCTCAAATAGATGATAAATGAACTGGTATTTTCTTAGAGCCAGTCTTGTTGATTACATCTAATTAACATTATAATTATTTGTTTGATGAACCTGAAAAATCAACTAAATTGAACTTTTTACAAATTCAATTCCTACATGAGCATGTTTTTATGAAATGCCCCTGAAAAGAGAACAAAATTGAGTCAAAAATTTAAAAAATGCACTCATTTTAAATCGATGGGCATTGAGGTTCCTTATCGACCTGCCACAGATGATACACCTTTCCAATTAAAAACCTGTAGGTTGCATGTATGTTTATTTAGAACTTACCTACTAGCACTTCAATATTCATTTTGCAAAAACCTCGAAAAATTATCTGCTCATTAAACCAAGTCTAACATTAAGAACTATACTAAAAATTATATAAATATTAAATATTTGTACAATTTTTCATCATCATGTCCTAAATCTCATATCGGTTCTCTGAGTTTTCTAATTGTTTTGCTTGATTCTGTTGGAGCTGTAAATCTTTTTAATGTTTCAGTGTCAGTTTTGAACCCTTTAATACAAATGGTTGACAGATTGATTCATAAGCATGGTTTTCTTTTTTGATATACCTACATTTGACCACGATCTCACCAGATAGAAAGTCAAGATGTGGCCGACGGTGTACCATGAAGGTCCAGAAGTCTACCTATTCACTAGTGTTGAAGAGACCTAAGTTGTAATCAGCCGTAAAAACTGGAATAGGCAGTTTAATTATTCTTGGCATATCTTCTTGAAGTGGGAAATAATTTCCCCTCATTTTATTAAGGGTTAATGTTTCAGTGTCAGTTTTGAACCCTTTAATACAAATGGTTGACAGATTGATTCATAAGCATGGTTTTCTTTTTTGATATACCTACATTTGACCACGATCTCACCAGATAGAAAGTCAAGATGTGGCCGACGGTGTACCATGAAGGTCCAGAAGTCTACCTATTCACTAGTGTTGAAGAGACCTAAGTTGTAATCAGCCGTAAAAACTGAAATAGGCAGTTTAATTATTCTTGGCATTATACTTTTCCTGTTACCATCATCATTCGATCTCTTGCAATACACTAAGGCTGACTAGTAAAGCAGCTTCAAATGTTGATTTTAATGTCATATCAATACGCCGTTCCTCTAAATGACAATGCGATTATCTCATAGAAGTGAAGATCTCCTGGATACTTATTAGCACATGAAAGGTAAATTCTTTGGCAGTCTTTATTGTCTTTGAAAGACAAAAATAGTTTATGGTTTCATTCAAATAAATCATTACTCTTCATGATCGGTAACCCTTTTTCGAAAGCACTATAAAGGCTCGGCTGGGCTATGTTCTTATAACTATACAAGACCATTCAGTATTTTCTCACTTTCAGTATATTTTGTGTGATACTAAGCCACATTAATAAACAGAGTGAGTAATGTGAGTATTTATTTGTATTTATTGTTTTAAAGTGCACATATGAAATTGGGTGATTACTACACCCTATTTTTTCAACGAGAATATATTAAAAATTTATGTTTTCTATTAGCTGTTGAATAAAGGCCCGTACGCGTCGTTTATTACTTTATTAGTTTGTTTTCTTGGACTTTATTTGGGTTAATTGTTTTATAAACAAGTATAAGGTAGGTAACTGTTTTTATTTTAACACGATACACCACTTCATTCTAAAATTATAACATATCTAGTAAATAAAAAAGTCTTTAATGACCAACTAACTTCTTGTGCACTTTATAAATCATCATCATCACACAGTATAATCTGCCTGAATGATTTATAATTTGGTTTACTGCCATAAAATAAAGTACACATTTTACTATCGTTTAAATTACTTTATTAGAAGTGGCCTTATACTAAATAAAACATAGTTGTCAAGCCCAATCAATCATACTTTTAAATTATCCTAAATATTATTCATTTTTACATCCTTCTTAAAAACAATAAAGGTTGATGTCACTTGAAATTTTATAGATAAGTATTATAGAATAATTTATCTTCAGTTATACATAATGTATAATTAGTGCCTCGAAGAATTAAGAAATCAATTAAATACATAACCTATACCCCGTCCACTCATTTATTGCTGTTTGGTAGACATACGGTGATGTTACGTGAATTATTGACAAGTGGCTGAAAGGCAGAATGAAATAATTCATAGACAGTTACCTACTTTTCACAGATAAAGATGCGAACCTGTCGACTCGTTAATTAACGAGCCAAAATTGTAGGTAACGAAGATTATTCAAGATGATAATTTGTTTTTCGACATAGCATAGGTTATAGTTTACCATAGTAGCTCAATGTTTCTGACATTTTATTACGGAAAAACTTGCATTTGAATATTCTGATTCCATAAATAAAATCATTGAACCTGCCCGAGTAAGGTCTGTAAAATAACAAAATGTTGAGCATAAATCCAGTCTTAAAAATTTAATCGTTACAGCATTAGGACAGTTTGATTGTCAGTCAAACTACCAAACAGCAAATAAGAGAGTGGAATACATAAAGTATGTCATATAATGTGCACATTAATTTTTCTACCTTAAGTTACTTTCTAATTTCTACTAATACCCCATGCATATCTCCAGGGAATCCACAAGCTTCTTTAAGCAATCCAGAAAAAATATTTATATGGATATACTTATTTTATTTTACTGTTTTATTGAAACAGATCACCAACTGCCTGTAATACAAACAATTACACAATGGATATTATCTTCAGCTATGTATTATATGCTCAGTCTTATTTTATACACTTATATCTAAGATTCTTATGTATTATGTAATTTAATACATTAGACTATAATTTATTAGTCTTCAATATGGATAGGATACTAAATATTAGCGCCGTTTGAATATTCCTTATATTCTGTTGGTTGTCATCCTATTATTGAATATTCTTTATATTCTGTTGGTTGTCATCATATGTTCAAATATTCACTACTTATCGGTACCTATCTTTAGACCAAATTACTCAAGCATACATGTTATCAATGCATGGATGTATGGGTCAATCTATTCTTATCTATTGTTTTACGAATCAAGCAAAGTTTAATGGGTAATAAATTTTTCAGCTCTAATGTATTAATTTGCCATACCCATCCTATTATAGGCACCTATTTAAGCTAGTCTTAGATATATTCAGGTTTTTTTACTTAGTACTTATTTCAATAATTACGAAGTTGTGCTGAGATTTTGCACTTTCTTTTCATATAATCTTTCTTTGTAATCATAATTAATGATGGTTTTATATTATATCCTAACGATGAAACTTCATAAGAATTTAATCGCTTACATTATTATGTATTCATATTCCATCATCATTATGGCCTTTTAACATATCTATGATGATTTCATGGCATCACCTATCGCCTATTCATATTTTTAGGGTGTTTTATCTCACTTACTTTTACCCTGAAAATGCCTAAGCTACCTAGTAACCTCTTTTGCTGCAAGAATTTTAAATAGCTGGATTTTACTTTGTAGTCTGTTCTAGAATCATAGATATTTATGTACACAAAGACATTGAAAAACAATTAAATATGGCATATTTAGATGTAGAAGTATTTGTTTTTAACTGTTATAATTAATTAACTGTATACACCATAAAATATGTTGGATTCTAGAACATATGTAGTATAGATTGTTAATATGGAATTTGGCGTCACCTGTAAGAGTACTTACCGTAGTTGTTGTTGTATTGCTGTTGCGGCTGTTGGTATGAGTTGTACGACTGTGAATAGGAGTCGTACGGCTGCCCTGCGGCGCCGCTGTATGCGGGCTCCTGCGACCCGTAGCCCGCGTCGCCCGCACCGGCGTTACTGCTATACATTCAAAAGTATATTGTTATAAATACTATACATTTTCGTAATCAGCACACATTCGTCCACATGAAAAATGCTATCGTAATATTACTCCCGAAAGAAAATCTATCAGTTACGAAATCATGACTAAACAGCTAAATGATAGTACAATGTTTATATTATATTATAGTAGAGTTTGATGGACTGCGAAAAAATAAACTTGTTTGTAGATATAATAGAAATACTAGACAGTTTTACACAGAACATCTGTCTTCAAAGTAAAGGCTTAAGTTGTGGGTACCAGGTGGTTGATACACCCAGACCTACATTTGTTTCGCAGGGCTCAAACCAGCAACCAAAGCGCACTGCACATCATGCCATTAATTTTCAAGGAAATGTTTCTATTTGAACTCGGCTTACCCATAAGTATCTTGCTCGTATCCACTCTGGCTGCCGGTAGAGTAACCATAATTGTTAGAGCCATAGTTTCCACCAGCGTTGTATCCTGTATTCGGCTGGACAGGGGCCGGTGCGGCATAGTTATTGCTGTTCTGATATGTCCTAGAAAACACATCTCTTATTGTGATTATAGGTTTATTTAGTATTATGGGTAGGTATATAATTGTAAATTAAATCAGGATCTAAAATTGTCTGCATTTGTGTGTCAGACGGCAATTCCTATCTTAGATTTGTCTCATCATTTTCAATTACGCCTAATTTTCATATCATAATGACTACTTTAGAAAGTAGAACTGGAACACAAAAATAGTTTATCAAAAGTTGACCCGTGAGCGCGGCCTTTAACTAGCCACAGACACTGTGGAATATTGTAGGTTTTTGTGATGTGTACTGAGCTTGAGTACCCTCTACACAATGTTCATGTTGCTAATAGACCGTAATACTAATATCGTTTAGCTTTTCGGTCATTCTGTTAATAAATCAAAATCAAAGTGCTTTATTTCCTTTAGACCTTACAGGACTCTTGGACACGTCACAAAATACAAGTTAAATAAGAAATAAAATGGGAAATAAAGTGATCACTTTGATTAATTGTTCACTTCAATCTTTTTAAGGTAAAGTAAAGAAGCGAACAAGAAACCTTTACCTTGTTAGAGTTTTAGAGTTGGAGCATAACTCGTCCCAAACTTTTTTGTCGTCTAGATAATCTGATATTTTATAAAGATATAAAGATATAAAGATATAAAGATATAAAGATATAAAGATATTTTATTTGCTTGAACACAATGTAGGTTAAATAGATGTTAGTAAGTTTTATGAATCAATTATGTTCTACTTAGATTAGCATGCAAATGTTCTTTTATTTTATATTCTTAATTAACTAAATAATACACTTATAGTTTGAGATACCTACTGTCAAAAATTTAAATATTTAACAAAAAGTCACATTTTCTATATCAAAGTTAAGGTGATGTCAAAATTTATCTGTCAAAAAATCATTCACATTATAATAGCATTTCATGATTAATAATTGTTTTAGCTTAGTCCTAAAAATATTGTCATCAAGATCTTTTAAAGATTTAGGTATTTTGTTATAGATTTTACGTGACATACAGACTACATTTTTTCGTAAGAAAGCTGTTTTACTGTTAGGCATTTGAATTGTACTGCTATCACGTCTGTTTCGCACCACAAAATCAGACTTACGTGGGAAAAGATGGGGATGTTTTCGAACAAATAGTGCCATTTCAAATATATATAACGAAGGAAGTGTTAGAATCTTGTGCTCAATGAACAAAGGTCTGCAACTGTCGGTAATGTTCAGGTTAAACATTGATCTAATACACCTTTTTTGTCTTTTAAATATGACTTCTTTATTTGTAGAGTTAGCCCAGAAAATTATACCAAACCTTAGGATAGACTCTACTGTTCCATAATAAGCTGTGAGTAGTGTTTCCGTGTTTACAATGGAGGATAATTTATAGAGTGCGTACGTAGAGCTACTTACTCGCTTACATAATAGCTCAATGTGGGTTTTCCAATTTAATTTACCATCAATTTGAATACCTAAAAATCTTGTTGATTCTACCACGTCCACTTTACTACCATTAAACTGCAAATCTATTTGAGGATAATTTTTAATTCTTTGAGTAAAATGCATTATGTTTGTTTTATTTATATTTATTTTTAGATTATTATTTTCAAGCCATTTAATTATTGAGTGAATTGAGCTATTAATATTAGAATTATAATTATTTATGTCATCGCATTTTATTGTTAGTGTACTATCGTCAGCAAATAAGGTCATTGGTTGATTGACTGATCTAGGTAGGTCGTTTATGTAAATAATAAATAACAAAGGTCCGAGAACGCTTCCCTGTGGAACGCCAAACTGGATTAAATGTTCTATAGAACGATACGATTTTTCACATTTAGTCTTGATATCCAGCTTTGTTATCTCAGTTATTTGTCTACGGTCTTTTAGATACGAGCAGAGAAGTTGTGATACTCTACCTCTTAGTCCATATGCTTCTAATTTGTCAATCAAAATTTCGTGATCTACGCAGTCAAACGCTTGGGTCATATCACAGAACACAGCACAAACAGGTGTTCTGTTATCTATTTGGATCATAATGTTTTCAATAAATTCATATATCGCTAAATTTATCGATTTGTTACGTCGAAACCCTTTCTGTTCATTGCATAGTAGTTTATGTTTTTCTAGGTAGAAGTATATTTCTTCATATATGTATTTTTCGAAGATTTTCGAGAAGACTGATAAAAGAGCTATTGGTCTGTAACTACTAGTTAACTCTTTGTTACCTTTTTTAAAAAGCGGTTTAACTATCGCAAGTTTAAGATCTTCCGGGAACGTACCAGTTGAGATAGTTAGATTTATCAAATAACTGAGATGGGGGCTAATTATTTCATTGACTGCTTTTATGACTCTCGTAGAGATTTCATCAAAACCAGTGCTGCTAGAGTTCTTTAAATTTTTTATAATATTTTGTATTTGTTGTGGAACAGATGGTGCTAAGAACATGGACTTTGCATGATTACAAATTGTATCTGTTACGTTTATTCCATGATCGGGAATAGATTCTATTTTATTAATGAAAAAATTATTGAAGTGATTGGCAATGTCAGTAGGATTAAGTAAATATTTATTGTTATTAATACATTTAATTTTAACTATGGATTCCCTAGGAGTACAAATTCTAGTTTTATTTATTACATTCCAAGTTGCTTTAGATTTATTTTGAGATGTCATTATTTTGTGTATATTTTGTGATCTTTTTGTCTGTGTAATAACTTTTTTAAGCCTTTTTGAAAAACATTTGTAGACATATTTATTAGTTTTGTTAGGTTTTGATAAGAATTTCCAATACAAGTTACGTTTTCTTTGGCAACATAATTTTATTCCTCGGGAAATCCATTTCGGCTTACTTACTGTTCTAATAAAAATCTTTTTCTTTGGGAAGCATAGATCGTAAAAAAGCTTGAAATTTTCAATGAAATATCTGTAGGCTAAGTTGGAGTCATGAGTATTGTACATGTCTGAAAAGGTTAAGCTTTTAATACACATTTTAAATTTTTCAATATTTTCATTACAGAAGTCACGCACTTCTTTATGCCATGTCTCAAGTTTAATGGTACACACCGGCAGTTTTATAATTTGAGCCGTATGATCAGAGAGCGCAAATTCCAAGACTTCAGTTTTACAATGTTTTTTATAATCATGGGCAATATTATCAATGCATGTGCTTGATATCAGACGAGTGGGTTGTTTAATGGCTAATTTTAAATTGTATTGTAATAGAGTACATTCAAAATCGCCTGTTACATTGTTATTTTTCAACATGTCAATATTAAAATCACCTAATAAGATAGTATTCTTACAATTCAGCTTTCTAGTATATGTCAAAATTTTATCCAATTTATTAAAGAAAATATTAAAGTAATCATTTGTTAGTTTTGGTATTCTATATAAGCAGATAACTATAATTTTATATGATACTAATTCAACAGCACAGCATTCAATTATTCCAGATAAAGATATATTTTTAATTTCAGGTATTTCTTTCCATTCGTGGGTTTTCATTACTAGGATGCATGCACCACCTTTATTTTTGTTACTCCTGCTGAAACATGATGCTAAAGTGTAGTTATCCAGTTTCAAGTTTTCTTCGGTTCCCATCATCATATTGTGCTCTGTGATACATAGCACATCAATATCCGTATTTTTTTCTCGAAGCTCGTTTAGGTTTACCTGAAGGACATCAGCTTTATTCAATAGTCCGGCTATGTTTTGGTGCAGGATATGTAAATACTTAGTCTCGAAAAAACATGCTGCCATCTTCATACGATTTTTTAGGGCTGTCCGTAAATTATAGTAAGCCTTTTTGCAAAGAATATTTTTGACAATCCGTTTGAATTTATTTATAGATAATTTTTGCAACTCACTTGGAGTTTTGTTGTAGAAGCGTATACATTGCCCTTTAAAAGATATATTAATCTTATGTAGTCTAGTAGTGGGCACAGCCAGTTTGTTTTTATTTCTAGTATTTAAATTATGAATATCGCTATTTTTAATGAACTTATTGATATTTTTATGAGTGTACATCAAATTTTCATAAATATATTGACATGTTACTGTCATTATGTTTATTTCTTTGAATTTTTCACGCAAGGATTCTCTGGGACCCATATTATAGATTGCACGAACAGCCCTCTTCTGCAACACAAATATGGTGTTAATATCTGCAGCGTTCCCCCACAGCAGTATACCATAAGACATAATACTATGGAAGTAGCTGAAATAGACTAGTCTAGAAGTATCAACGTCTGTAAGATGACGGATTTTTTTGACTGCATACGCTGCAGAACTAAGTCTCTTCGATAGCTTATCTATGTGTGAGCCCCATTGAAGTTTACTATCTAAGGTTATTCCTAAGAATACAGTACTTTCTACTATTTCTAACGATTCCTCTTTTACCTTTACATCGGCCTTAACTTGTTTTACATTGGGAAGAGTAAATCTAATACATTTCGTTTTGGTTTCGTTAAGCAGGAGATTATTGACACTAAACCAATTGATTACTTTTGAGATTGCATTATTCACATCGTCAAAATTACTTTTTTGTCGTTTCATTTTAAAAATTAATGAAGTATCATCAGCAAACAATACAATCTCGTGATTATTCTTAACGAGATGAGGGAGGTCGTTAATATAAACTAAAAATAGGAAAGGACCGAGGATAGATCCCTGCGGTACACCCATTGTTACTACAGACCCCGAAGACCATTCCCCATTAATGTCAACTCTTTGTATCCTGTCACACAAGTATGAAGTAAGAAGATCCAAAGAGTTGTCTTTTATTCCATAATGATGCAGTTTCCTGATTAATGTTTCATGGTGTACACAATCAAATGCTTTTGACAAGTCGCAAAAAACGCCTAAAGCATCTTGCGACTTCTCCCAAGCATCAAAAATATGCGATACCAACTCTACACCAGCATCAGTAGTTGACCTGCCGCGAGTAAACCCGAATTGTTTACAATGAAGCAGGTCATTGCCATCAAAATGCCTAAGCAATTGATGTAAGATAAGTTTTTCAAAAACTTTGCTGAATGTTGGCAATACTGATATTGGTCTAAAGTTGGTGGGGTCAGACCTACTACCCGATTTAAACAAAGGAATTATTTTACTATGCTTCATTAGATCAGGAAATATGCCACAGTCAATGGATTCATTGAATATATAAGCTAGATCTGGTGCAAGTGTATCAATCAATGGTTTAATAAGTCTAACGGAAATGCTCCAGAGATCTGCAGTTTTTTTTACATTTAATAGATTAAACGCTTTTTTAATATCAGTTTCATTGACAGGATTGAAATTAAATTTATTTTTGCATTTGGGTACATTTTCTATAAGCAATGACTCAGCGATAACTTGAGATGAGTTTAAGCACTTTGTAGTAGAAATTGGAATGTCAGTAAAAAAGTTTTCAAATAGGGTGTTGTGCTTATAAATGTCCTTTCGTTACGAAACGAAAAAGGTCTCGTAAATAAAAAATTACATACCCTTGTGAATTGTATTGAGGCTGCGCATATGGTTCTGCAGCTGGCTGTTCATAAGGCTGCTGGTATCCCGGGTTTCTGTTAATGTTGTCAACAAATAATGGTATTAAAAACAGAATTTAACAAAATAATCAAAATAGAAAATAGTTTTTGGTCAGATTGTTGGATTATCGTCTTGTTTGTATCAGACGGCACATTCCTATCATGATTCCGGATCATCATAATTTTTTAGAGAAGTGATTCAAGTTATTTCTTCATGAGCTCTATTGTATTGAGTTTCCTTATGTTAATGCTTTAGTAACACTCTTAATATACTAGAAAAGTTTTGTCTGAACAGTGATATGATAACTTACGAGTATCCATTGTTTTGAGGTGCGTGCGGTACGGGTGGCGCCTGATAACCGCCTTGCGGTGGAGGGCGGCCGCCGCCTCGTGGTCCATCGAACCTATGAGACGAACTCATTAGAAATGGCATAGAGCAAATAATATCGCTAGATTACTATACTTCATCAGATTGTTGGACTATCGTCTTGTTTGTATCAGACGGCACATTCCTATCATGATTCCGGTTCATCATTATATATTAAAGATTCAGTTCTTGTCTATTTATGATAATCAGTGAACCACAGAGGCTAATCTCAGACTCCCACTTATTATCTGCACTCAGATCTGCAAAAATTAACTGGGCAAAATGGTCTGAAAATCACATATGGTATATCATAAAAAGACCAGCTGCAGAGAACAATGTTGTGCTGCTGCAACCAATGAACCTAAATAGTTTACATACCTTCCCCGTTTAGGTGGTCCACCAGGTCCACCAGGACCCGCATGTTGTGGAGGAGGACCCCCCCTCTTGTATGGAGATGGGCCTTGTGGTCCTGCTGGGGGTTGGTGGGACTGGTGCGATGGCACAGGCCGAATGTCTGATGGTGGGGCTAATGCGCCAGGATGAGGCATGTCTCCTGCTGGGGGTGGGCCGCCAAGACCACCGCGGGGGAAGCGCGGGGGACCTAGACACAACATACACAATGTTAAGCATTAAGCATCAACATCAGGTGATCATCATCACAGCAACAGCATCAACATTTCATATTATAGTTGTAAAAGTGGATAAATTGATAAATTGGTAATCTGCACTTCTGGGTAGTAAGGCTAGTTAATGCTAGAATATTTATTTATTTGTTAGTAGACGAGCAGCCTATGGCTGATGTGTCTATATCATACAGTGTTGAATTTTGTTATTGCGTCACTTTTTTTAGTTTGATATTTTTGTCTCGTAACCAGTGATATAATATACAGCAAAATAGATCAAATGAATGGTACAAATACAGAGATATGGGTGCACCAATGAATTATAAGTAAGTTGGCGTTGTACCTATGTCAACGCCAATTAGTGGTATGTGACACAATTGGAAATTTCTCAAATGGAACCATCACTAAAAGTAAACTTCTGAAAAAATGAGAAATGGTTCACCTCTCATGGGCATGCCTCCGCGGCCGCCCCCTCTGTCTCCCCTCGGTCCAAAGTCTCCCCTACCCCTGCCGCCACGACCTCTCATGTTGCCAGGACCTCCTCTGTTATTGAAACCTCCTCCTGGTAAAACAAGATGAAAAATAAGAAAGAAACATTTTATTTGCAACATCATCTAAACAGAGAAAAGAAAAAAAACATACTTTTTTTTATATTTTCTTTATTTATTAGGGAGGGTTTGATCAAAATGATGATGCCACCCTCATAGTTTGAAATATTTAATTTTACATTCTAACATTCTATCTACGTTTTAAACATGATCAAATTAATTTGAATAACATCTATTGAAAAGCTTTAAAAAGACCTGTTTGACCTTATTTTTAATGCTGGCCTAAGATTTCATATGATATCTAAATCATAGTGTCTATCTCTGCCCTAATGGATAAACTCACACCATTCATGACTTATTTATAACACAATGATTTAGACCACGGAATATTTTAGGTTAGGAGGCTAAGGGCAATATCATAAAATTATTATAATCAATCTCTTACTTGGAGGTGCAGGCCTTGATTCAATAGTGGGCACAGGATGTGGGCCAGGGCCCTGAGGGCCGGGCGCGAAGCGGCCGCCTCGGTCACCGCCGCCACCGCGCATCGGCGCACCGCGGAAACCTCGCGGCCCACCACGCGGAGGTCCTCGCATCGGCATACCGCGGCCTCTCATACCACCGGGACCACCGCTGCACAAACATAGCTGTTTTTAATGATAAAGTGTTGACAACGCTTCATCATAACCTAAAATAGCGAAAAATGACATGGCGCGTTAAGTGCAAATTGTCTACGCCTTTGACGTAATGCATAATGCTTATAGATTCACCATTATAGAGATCGAAACATGAAATATGCTTATGGCTTTAGCAAATATTATAAAATGTAGGTGTTTATGTCTTGGTAGAAGTACAAAGCCTTACCGTCCACGCATATCGAATCCACCTCTTCCTCGCATTCCGGGCGGTCCCCCGCGTCCACCTCCACGAAAACCGCGATGTGGTGGGCCATCCATTCTCAGGACACAGGCGATTTATTTGCAGCAACTAGGTATTTATTCCCCAACGATAATTTAGAAGAAATCCTCAGGAAGGGAAAAACAATAATTTTTAGCTAAGTCCAAGCAGCAAGCAAGCAATTTTTTTCTGGCTGTGGCTGACTGACTGACTGTGAGTCACACTGTCTTGTCTGTGACATAGGGATGCTGAAAAAATATCGATATATCGATATTTTTAGACGATATATCGTCGGTGCGCCTGCCATAATCGTTATGTGTTTTTGAGCAAGTTTTCAGGAGGGACTAAAAACTGTTTTATTTAATTATTATTTGACATATAAATAATTCAAAAATGCAGAATCATGGCAAAATATATCTTTTCTGTATTGAGCTAAGAACAATAGGAATACAATGTTCATATAAGGCACAATATTTATTTTTTGTCATTTTATGCACATATCAGATTTGTGTTGCGGTTGTCATTTCTTACATGTGAAAATATGCACATGTAGAATTTGTCAGAAGCTTTAACACTAGAAAACTAAGTCCATCATAATACTACAAGTGCATTACGAAACCAAACTTTGAACCAAAGTTCAAAGAAAATCAATTTTTATGAAATAAAAAGAACTTAAACCATGATAACCAGGTAAAAAAATTTTTTTTGGTAAGAATTTAAAACTTTATTGAGCAATTAAATAAATTACAGTTATCTACTAAGCTAGGTAACATGTTAAGTAGGTATAAACGTGGAAACTCTCTTAAATTTATACTAAGCAGGGAAAAAATATGTTTCTATTCTAAATTTGACTAAAATCATATTAAATGTTTCAATATCTAACCTAATCATTCATATTTTTGAACTTCAGCTTGATTTTCCTAAAGAAAATATGTCAGCATTCAAACATTGGCTACTTCGAACATTTTTGACTATTCAAGTTAGAGATTGACGTTTGTACCCGTTTGTACCTCAGAGAGTTGACTGAAACCATGTTTTTGATTCAATATCTATTAGAATTACTCACATTTCAGAACCTGGGCATGATTACTCTGAAAGAACTCTTGCATTTACCGGAAATCGACATTTCTTAAGAATTTCGAAGATTCAAGTAGGATTTTGACGTTTGTACACGTTTTTACCTTCAAGATTTTACTCAAATCATATTATTTGTTTCAATATCTATTCTCATCATTCATTGCTTTGTACTTCAGATTGATTTTCCTGAAGAAAATATGTCAGTATTCAAAAATTGGCTACTTCAAACATTTTTTACTATTTAAGTTAGAAATTGACGTTTGTACCCGTTTGTATCTGCAAAGATGTGACTAAAATCATGTTTATTGATTCAATATCTATCAGAATCACTCAAATTTCAGAATCTGGGCATGATTTCCGTGAAAAAGCTTTTGCATTTTCCAAAAATCGACCAATCGAAAGAATTTTGAAGATTCAAGTTGGATTTTGACGTTTGTACCCGTTTTTACCTCCAAGATTTTACTAAAATCATATTATTTGTTTCAATATCTATTCTCATCATTCATTGCTTTGTACTTCAGCTTGATTTTCCTGAAGAAAATATGTCAGTATTCAAAAATTGGCTACTTCAAACATTTTTGACTATTCAAGTTAGAGATTGACGTTTGTACCCGTTTGTACCTCAGAGACTTGAATGAAACCATGTTATTTGTTTCAATATCTATCCTCATCATTCAAAGTTTTGTACTTCAGCTTGATTTTCCTGAAGAAAATATGTCAGTATTAAAAAATTGGCTACTTCTAATATTTTGACTATTCAAGTTGGATTTTGACGTTTGTACCTCTAAGATTCGACAGTAGTCATATTAACTGTTTTTAAATCTGACCTAATCATTCATATTTTTAAACTTCAGCTTGATTTTCCTGAAGAAAATATGTCAGTATTCAAAAATTGGCTACTTCGAACATTTTTGACTACCTATTCAAGTTAGAGATTGACATTTGTACCCGTTTGTACCCCCAAAATAAGACTGAATACATGTTAATTGATTCAAAATCTATCATAACCACTCATATTTCAGAACATGGGCATGATTTTCTCGAAAAAACTTTTGCATTTTCCGAAAATCGACCTTTTTAAAGAATTTCGAAGTTTCAAGTTAAATTTTGACGTTTGTACCCGTTGTACCTCCAAGTTGTGACTGAAATCATGTTGATAAAAAAATCATGTCAATACCTATCATCATTACTCATAGTTGAGAACCTAGGTATGATTTTCCAGAAAAAACTTTAGCATTTTCCGATAATAGAAATTTGTTAAAGAATTTCGCAGATTCAAGTTGGATTTTGACGTTTGTACCCGATTGTAGGTACCTCTAAGATTTGACTTAAATCATATTAATTGGTTCAATATCTATTCTAATCAATCTTATTTTTGAATCTCAGCTTATTTTCCTGAAGAAAATATGTCAGCATTCAAACATTTTTGACTATTCAAGTTAGAGATTGACGTTTGTACCCATTTGTACCTGCAAGATGTGACTAAAATCATGTTAATTGATTCAATACCTATCATAATCACTCATATTTCAGAACCTGGGCATGATTTCCCTGAAAGAACTCTTGCATTTTCCGAAAATCGACCATTCTAAAGTATTTCCAAGATTCAAGTTGAGTTTTGACCTTTGTACGCGTTTGTAACTCCAAAATTTGACTGAAATCATGTTTATTTACTTAATATCTATCATAATCATTCACACTGAAGAACCTCAACTTGATTTTTCTCAAGAAACTTTTTAATTTTTCATGTCAAACGTTCAAATGCGATGTTTTGATTTTAATTTCAGGTTTACGTTGTTTTGTTTGTCTTTTTTCAGTCTGAAACTTTTATTTCATGTCTTTAAAATGTAGACAATTTCAAGCCCTACCAAATTATGTGCCTAAGTACCATAAAATGTTTGGTTTTGAGATTAATCGACTCATTTAACTGTGTAGATCAAAATCGAGCATGAAAATCCTCCCCCTCCCCATATCTTTTACCCCCTTAGGGTACAAACGAAAATATTGTACCGACAAAATTTTCGTACAGTTGGCAGCACTGCACAAAGCACTGAAATGTAATATAAGTACTCACCAGTGTTCAGTTAAACAAAGTTTTAGTATTCTTTACTTCTGCACAAAACACATAAAGCGCGCGAAAAGAATGTTACCATAATTTACCAAACCGTCTATGTGTAGACCAAATCCGATATGTGCGAAAAATTGACCAAAAACTTTTTTGCGAACACTTAGCTGATTTTTCATTGCCACAAATTCGAATGACTTGCACATAACGAATTTGTCAAAACGATTTCTAGAAGGAATTTGCACATAATTGTTTTTTCAATCGACGCAGAACACAAAAATGATGCCAGCTATCAAATAAAAAAAAAATAAAAAAAGTGCACATAACGATTCTGGCAGGCGCACCGACGATATTTTGATCCGATATATCGATACAAAATTTCTAATATCGAAAATGGTATCAAAAACGATATTTTTTCCATATTTCATGTATCTTATTTAATTATTAGCATCAATCACTATCTAAATAAAGTCACAAGCATTCAAATCAAAACCGTAAATGCTTCGTTCATAAATGCGCAATTTGAAACTGATAGATAATGGTAGAATTGAGTCAAATCAGATCTCGGACAAAGGAAATCACCTCCTACCAGATGCAGAGCCATAGATAAAATAATAAGAAGTTATTATCTATTGAATGTTTTGATTTATGATCTTTTCAGTGTTTCATTGTATTGTATTTTAACTATATTATGTTTTTGTTTCTTTATTCTTAGAATATTGTATATTTTTTAACGAGGGGTTCAAGACTCTGGAGGAGGAAAAATTCTACTTTTAGTAGTTGTAATTTGCATAATAAAAATTGTCTATAAAAATAATTCCTTCGTTTTATTAAGGTTTTTGTGTATTAAAATAATGTGCATTGTATAAAATATTATTATTTTAAATTGCAAACTTCTCTGAAAATTTATATAATAATATATCGATATTTTTCTTGACTTCCGACATCCCTACTGTGACTGACTGACAGAGAAGAGAAGAGAGGAAGAGAGAGACAACCGAACGAAACGACAACGCGCCCGCCACTTTTTTTTCATTATTAAGTTGCCAGTACTACGTTGCCAGCATAGATTAATTAAATTTCATAGTCTAAGGTTGCCAGTTTCTTAATTTTCCAAGGTTGCCATTGCCACCCAACACTATGTTAATAAGTTTATCTTTGGCCAACACTTTTATTTGACTTTTTTACTCAGAGATCAATGACTTTTTGCTTATGGATAGTCAGAGCTCTCAGTATTGTGGTAATAGTATATTCATGGCCCCCGTAGATGCAACTGAAATAATAGATATAGTTAGACAGTTAAAAAATAAAAAAAGCTCTGGACATGACAACATTCCAATTCAAGTCATAAAGGCAGGCATAAATTACATTGTAGATCCATTAGTTTTCATAGTTAACTTGACTCTTGAAACTGGTATATTTCCCGAAGAACTTAAAAAAGCTTTGATAAAGCCACTTCATAAAAAAGGATCAAAAGCGGATATGGGTAATTATAGGCAGTGGCGTAGCGTGCCATCTCGGCGCCTGGGGCGGGCGGGAGACCCATTTTGCCGCCCCCATTCTATAGGTGCTTAGTTAAAATTTAATTTCACATGCAATGAGGTACCTTTTATTGAAGTTAAAATAGGATGAGCGGTTTTACAAGCGGATTCTACGGTCCTTATGAGCAGCAAAGTCGGAAATAACTTTGTCAAAATCAATATTAGCAGCCAATTCTTGTTCAATCAACAATAATTATAGCCTTCTTCGTCTTGCGGAGCTCATAGTAGATAGGTAATTAGGGTTTTGACATCGGTTTCAAAACCCTTATAGAGTAGAATCACTTTGGGTCTGTTTTGTATTTTGAATCCTTAATATCTCAGAAACTACTGCAGCTATTGCCTTGAAATTTGAAATAATAATATATTTTGTGCGCCCGCACATTATTATAAAATAAATGAAAAATCAATATGATTTTCAGTACAAATTTTGAAATCGAAATTTTAAATGGGTCCTACAGAGTCGAATGTGGTATCAAATGAAAGGTATTTGTTTGTAGATTCCAAAGTAGTTTTGGAATTTTGGTAGATTTTATACATTTTAAAATATTTTGAAAAAGGTAAAAAAAATACCATTTCCCCACTTAAAGGGGTACTACCCCGCCGAGTTGGGTATCAAATAAAAGGTATTGGTTTGTAAATTCCAATACAGTTTTTGAAATTTCGATAGATTTTACACTTTTTGATATATTTTGAAAAATTTACCGGTTTAGGGGGGGTCCCCTCTAACTCCGAACTTTGCAGAGCGATCGATGTCATATGTACAAAGTGTTTATAGATATGGATCTATATTTTACAGGAAAAATATAGAGAAGTCTGTTAAAATAATACTTTTAAAAATATGGTAAAAAAGGGGTGGATATTTTTCTAAAGGGTAGACTACCCCACCGAGTGAGGTATCAAATGAAAGGTATCACCGTGCACATTCCAAAACAGTTTTTGAAATTTCGATAGGTTTTAAACTTTTCGAAATATTTCGAAAAAAGTTGAAAAAATGACCATTCCCCCTCCCTTATCTCCGAAGATTGCAGAGTGATCGATGTAAAATGTACGAAGCGTTTGTAGATATAGATCTATATTTTACAGGAAAAATATAGAGAAGTCGGTAAAAATAATATTTTTTGAAATATGGTCAAAAAACTGATTTTCATTCAATGGGGGCTATTTCATTGAGAGCTATTTCAAATTGAGAGAGAGAGATAGAGAGAGATATTTCAAATCAAAGGTGGATTTGGACAATTCAAAACCCGCCCCTGCGGGATGCCGCCCCCGCGGGCTGCCGCCCGGGGCGGGCCGCCCCCTCCGCCCCACCCACGCTACGCCACTGAATAATCAGTGTGAATCAAACTTGGTAAAAGGGCTATAGGCCTATAAAGGCCTATAGCCCTTTTACCAAGTTTCTCTAAAATATTTGAGAAAATTATATATAAGCGATTACTGTCTTTTATAGAAAAAAACAATATTCTACTAGACCCAAATCAATTTGGTTTTCAAAAAAACAAAAATACTACATTAGCTATTTTTAAACTATTAAATACTGTATGGGAAGGTTTAAATAATAAATCTCTTGGCGTAACTTTGCTATTGGACATGACTAGGGCCTTTGACTGTGTTGATCACAATATTTTACTTGAAAAAATTGAGAAATTAGTTATAAGAGGAACTGCACTCTCTCTCATTACATCATATTTAAAAAATAGACTTCAAGCTACTGTTATTCAAAGCTACAACAAAGAAACTAAGACAATAGAAAAAATCCAATCAAATTTCGAAAATGTTTTACTTGGCGTACCACAAGGAAGTATCCTAGGACCCATTCTATTCTTGCTCTATATAAATGAACTACCTAAAATTACAAAACATCTATGCGTTATGTTTGCCGATGACGCTACTATATATATACCCCAGAATAAAAAATCTAACACTGAATTTGAACAGGAAATTAACTTTACATTGAAATCACTTGTAGACTGGCTTGAGCAAATAAATTTAAATGTTAATGTCACTAAAACTAATATAATAAGATTTAAAAATTATAAAACTCCGCAAATTAATTTACAAATTTCATATAAAAATAACGAAATAAAAGAAATTAATCAAACAAAATTTTTAGGACTAATAATTGATTCACATCTAAACTTCAACGCAAAACAGGCATATTATGGTTTAGTTTATTCTCAGTTAAGTTATGGAATAATTTTCTGGGGAAACTCTGTTGATATCCAAACAACTTTTATTATGCAAAAGAAATCATTAAGATGTATTTTTAACTTGAAGAGCACTGATTCACTCCGTAATATTTTTAAAAAAGAAAGATTACTGACTCTAACTTCCATTTATATTCTAGAAATCTGTATTTTTGTAAAGAATAATAAGCAATACTTTTTTGAAAAAAAATCTGCCCGTGCCTCCTCTCAAAGGTCCAAACATAAATTCAATATTTGTATGACTCAAGTAAATAACAATATGTATCAAAAAAGCATTTTTATCAAAGCCATAAAAATTTTCAATAATCTAAGATAAACGCTTAGATGGTAACATGTTTAAAATTAAATTAAAAACATGGCTTGAATCGAATGCTTTCTATTCACTGAAAGAATTTTTTGACAATAATAGCACCTTGTAAAATGTAGATGTAAATTGTTCCTATTTTTAACTTCTTGGAATGCATTGTTCTATAAACCATAAAGCATACCAAATATAGCTAGATATATCTATCTACCTAGATCTTATTTTAAACTGTATTATTGTATGTCTGCTAAAGATAAGCTGTTGAAACTGTACACCTTATACCTAAGATCTTTTCTGTACAACAGTTCACAATAAAAATATTTCTGATTCTGATTCTGATACTATCTACAGCGATTTGTGTGTTATCGTGTTATCCATCTCATCAATCAAAATGACAATCAGGCAAAAATCTTGTATCGCCGGCTTAGGCTTCAGTATTGTTTACACGCTTTAGTGTGGTTTTATTATCTTTGGCTATAGTCTGCTTATACTAGAGCAGTACTGATACTGAGACCTCAGAAAAACTGAGACTGCTCATACAGATTCTCACTCTGTCTTCTTAATTATTAATCATTCATCAGAGTGAGAAGTTATCAACTGGGCTGCGTTCAGAGGCTCGATGCGGTTGTTTGGTGTTTGAACTCATACGAAGGTACAGAACGTGTCGGTTGTTAACTGACTGTGACTACGATCGATAACTGATAAAAACTGAAAATTTTGAAATTTACTGTAGAAATCTTGTTAAGTAGGTAGATAACAAACAACACATTTGGGAAAATATGACAGCTGTCAATGTCAGAGTGTTTTTCGTCGATCATGACTCTTGTGACATGGACACTGGCAGAATTGTGGCTACATAGACACAGCGAGCCATGAAATAAGAAGAAGAAGAAGAATTACACCGGTAAAAAGTTGGGGTGCGTTCAGAGGCTCAGGGTGCGGTTGTTTGGTGTAAATTTTACCCTCAGACGAACGAATATATAGACCTGAAATACCTACGTGCATACCTAAAGTTAGTCTGGCACAAAGATGGCGGCCTGCTGTAGAGTTGCGCGTATTTTAACATTGAATATCGATAAGTAAGTAATTGAGTTGCACGGAGTTGAATTCTAAATTTTCGAATATTAGTAAGTAGAAGAATAAGTACCTATCTTTAAGCTCTGTTCAGTTTTATTTAAGTTTCTATACCTTGGTGATCCGTAACGGCCGTAACGGGTCATTAGCATTATATTACCCTCCGTCCTATCGTCTAAAAACGGGATACTACAATAGATTTCATCAAGTTCAATAAAAAACGCTATTTACTACGTACAGTACAGCTCAATTCAGTTAATATTAACACTACAACTTCCCCAAGCTTTGGCTGGCACTCAATTCAATGAATATCCTCTATATTCAGTACTAATACTAATATGTTCATATAAGACAATTATTTAGGTTGCCGCGCTCGGCCCAAGGTAAGTTTCGTGTGGACTGCCAGTTTCTGCAGCTTGTACCTTGATGGCGTATGTGGAAGAGTCTTAGACAATCACTGACCTATCAAGCCCATTCCATCAAAAACTGACCTTTTTTGGAAAAACGTTGGTTTTTGCTGGAGTCGACGCCGGAAAGTTAAATCAATCATTTTCGAACACAAGGTCACTGACCTTTATTGTAAAAACGTTAGTTTAAGCTGGAGTATACAGGTAAGTTAAATAAATCAGTTTCAAATACAAAGTTAGACCTTTTTGTATTTTTGGAATTCTATGTGTCGGGGTATTTCTTCATGTTTTTATTGCAACGCGATCGCGATAGCTCCTGCGCTGCGGGAAGTGCAGTGCAGCCTCTCCGCCATTGCGTAACAAGGGACAGGCACACTGTGCCTGTCCCTTGTTACGGCTGGCGGAGGCTGCACTCCCTTCGCGCCTCCGGCTTATTATATACCTACACTCTAGGGGCTCCACGCACAAGACCACGTGGAGTCGGGGAACTCTGTGTCGGATCCGCCACTCAAATTGAATCTAATCAACTCTTCCCGGAATGCTCTGTAAAGTTTTTATATTGTTTCTGCATCCATATTTAACGACACACTTTGACCTCTAGCACCGAGGTCATTGAACTTTGGGGTCAAACCGCTGAACCAAAGTTGCACCCCTAGTGACCCTCTTAACGATGCCACAAGAAAAAACATTTGTTATAATATGCCTAAAAACATCTTTCGAAATTTTTCTAAGTCTTTCGCCTTGAAACTGAACGACATACTTTGACCTCTAGCGCCGAGGTCATTGAACTTTGGGGTGGATCACCTGAACCAAAGTTGCACCCATAGTGACCCTATTTACGTAGCCAAAAAAAATACATGTTATATATACATAAAAAAATTCGTCGAAAATTTTCTAAGTCCTGCGTCCCGTAAACTCCACCCCAACCAAAAATTCTGTCCCTGGCACCACACCTTTGAATCTTGGTTAGCTTGGTTCAAAGTTGCTGACGCTGCTGTAAAGGATTTACTTTTATTTTTGTGTTATTGGTACTGCGTCGATGAAATAATTCGTTATCGATAATCGATGTTTTGAAAATACCGAACCCTAACTCTATTTACTATGACGAATAATTTTCTCCTAAAATCACATAATATTCATAGTAAAACATTGAATGAATAAAGAAAAGCAAGCGGATCTTTATAAACTTTCCCACAAACAGCAAAATGTTTGAAAATAATAGAAAATGTAAGAAATTTTGAATGAATTCGGTACCTTTCCCATGCAACGTTATATTTTGATGTTTTTTGTTGATTTTCATGCGACAGCCAAACACTCTGCACATACACTTATAAAATACATTATTCTCCAAGTTTGCACACTATAAAAAAGCATAATTATCGCCTATTAACTCTAAATTTCCTTCATTTTCGAATAAAAACAAGTCCGGATGACAACTGATGTACTTGTTGTTGACTGCGACTAAACATGGCGACCGGCCACAGGGGGTGAGGGGTGAGGTATTTTGTGACGTCACCAAAACAATGTTGCCATTTTCAGTCATGATCAAACTGCTGTTGTCCTTTTTTACTCATGATTATCTTCATTAGTCAAAAAGAGATGCCGATATGTAAGTAACTCTGCTGTCGAAATACATCACACTTCTATAACTAACTGTTCGTAACAAGTTCGTATAGATGTTTATGCCAGATCTATATTCCTCTATAATCTAAGATTTTACCTTACCCAAAGGTTCAGAACGAGTCGGTTGTTTAACGTCAAAGTTGACATTATCATGACAAAACTGACGTTACCGTTGCCGGACGTTCGTTTGTTTTGTTTTTGTTTTGCGGTTACTTTGAGGTAAATTGTATCTACTGACTGTAACTACGATCTATAACTGATAAATACTGAAAATTTTGAAATTTACTGTAGAAATCTTGATATATAAGTAGATAACAAACTATGACAACGGAAAATATGACAGCTGTCAATGTCAGAGTGTTTTTCGTCGATCGAATTACACCGGTAAAAAGTTGCAACCGTCGGAGGTTGTGAACGCTGTAGTTAATAACAACCGAGCGTTTCCCCTGAGGTTATGAACGACCTAGTTGCACTCCGAGCGCGCTCGAGCGTAGGTTGTGAACGCAGCCTTGCAACCGTCGCAGGTTGTGAACGCTATAGATAATTAGCAACCGAGCGTTTTTCCTGAGGTCATGAACGGAACGACCTAGTTGCACTCTGAGCGCGCTGGAGCGTAGGTTCTGACCGCAGCCCTGCTTTACACTTATAGTAATTATAGGTATAGATAAAAGTTTACTTTGTCTATGGTTTTACATTAGCGTAGCCATAAAGTAAGAAGAGCGTAGCGTAGTAGCGTAGTCTACTTTATGGATTTATTCCTTATAGTATCTACAGACGCTCCGATTCGGTTGGTGCCAGCCATATTGGAACCGACATAGCAACCATTCCAACATTGCTACAGATCAGTGATGCCAGATGCACTGTAATTACAGTAGATCTACTGTATTTTTACGCCATCTACTGCCTACTGTATTACTAAAAAAACAGTGTATGGAGAGCACTGTATTTTTTTACTCACCTAAAATCTATTTATGATGATAATGACACAACGCTATGAACTCTAAAAACGCCCCTTACAAATACACTCCTGCTTTTTTGTCGCGAATTCAACCAAATTTGTCTATGCTATGGTATTTTTCCGGTAGGAGATTCCTCTTCCGGTAGTAATTATTGTATCCGGAAGCGGAATCTCCTCGACAGGGAGTTCCCCGCCCATTCACCGGTATTATCCGACCAAATCCAAAGTTGAGCACGTGATAATAAGAATCTGATATTTCAAACGTGTCATTTAAATTGGTAAGGTAACTATTGCAGAGTCCATTAAAAAAAACATTACGAGTGGGAGTGAGGGGTTTTGTTTGACTGACTGAGTTGAGTTTTATTGTTGTTACCAGAAATTATCATGTCTGCTTTATCCCAACAGACAAAATGCTTATGGACTTTGACTCGGGAATTTATTAAACAGGGAGAGGAGTTGGATTAAACGAGAGTGACAGTGAATAATAGAATGTTTAGTTGGTAAGATAATAGAAATAAATAAAAATTGTACGTGAATTCCACTGTAAAAAGCACTGCATTTTTATTTAGACAAACACTGTATTTTTGTTGTAAACACTGTATTTTCAAGGCTCTAACACTGTAATTTTGGTTTCCCTATCTGGCAACACTGCTACAGATTGTCCGACGGTTGGCCTTCCAACCATCAGTTGACTTTGCTATGAAGTAGTGAACGGACGTCTTGCCACCTGATGCCGTCAATCGCCGATGCATAAACATCATTCTAATATAATAATATTTTTAAATTGGGAAAGCCTTTATTAACAAATAAATTACAATGATCTAACTAAATAAAAAAAAACACTAGTATTTACAATTGAAGCAATTGAGCTAACTGCAGACTGTTGCGAACAAACTACAGGTAGCTCAACTGATCCATATCAATACCAGTTGGAAGTGTACCCAAGATGCTGGCTGCATTGCCACGTTGTATAGCAATGCTGATGCGCTGCGCCAGATATTGACCAGCTCTCGGGTCGCACGTCGCTTCGAATATAATAATATTATATACCTAATAATATAATAATGCAACAACGTTTTTAAAGTAGCTGCACTGTCATTTTTTTTTTAAAGTCCAGCATAATCAAATACGCTTGATTTCTGGCATCTCTATTGGCGTAATCTTTGTGACTTAAGTCCAACAAACAGGGAAAGTCTTTATTAAGTTCAAGTTACTTTATTATTATGTTACGTTCGGTGACCGTAACTCCCTCGGCGTTCATGTTGACGTCCTACATCGGCGGCGTTGCGAATGCGACTGAGCCGATTTGGTCGGAACCAAGCCTCCAAACGTTCCGATTTGGTTGGACTGGATAGGAATTTGATTTGGTCGGATTGCCGGCGCATCCGACCACGTCCAACCAATATTAATAATAATTATGTCGGACCGACCGCTCTCCTCACTTTCCGATTTGGCCGTGGTCGGATGGTTTGCACCAACCGAATCGGAGTGTCTGTAGATACTATTATTCTGAGACTTAGGGTCTCTGTTTTCATGACGTATGCTCTGAGCAAGGTTGCCAACTGTACGAGGTTCCTCGCACAAATACGAGATTTTTGGTCTTCCGTATGAGGTACGAGGACACAATCGACCTCGTAATATTAAGTACGAGATTTTGGCAAACGAAGTAATTAGCATGAATTTTCATTGCAGGAAGCATTTTCATTATAGCATAATTTGTAAGTCAGTATGAAAAACAGTTTGACGATGGCAATTTTCAACAATTGGCCTAAGTTACAACCTGCACGCAAACGCATACGCTCACAGTTATATTTCCAGACTTTACAGTCCTGAACAATACATATATAAATAGAAAAAAATTACCGACTTCAAAATCCTCGGCTTTCATGTATCTTTAACACACTCTCTATGCCCTTGTGTGCGAAAACAACTCAAAATTTGAAGAAAAAAAAATCTGGCACTTGACCGTTTAGACTTCAAAATCGTTTGCACTGTTTCCTATGTTGAACAATACATTACAATCTAGTTCAACAAGGATTATTAAATTCGAACCTGTAGTTCCGGAGATATTCGAGGACAAACAAATATACTTGAAATAAATAGATTTCTGAAATTTGACACATTATTTAGAAGCTGATTTAGATGAAAACTACGACAGTTCTGGAAATACTACATAAATAGGGGTCGAATTGATAACCTTTTATTTTTTAATTCATTTAAAACCGAAACTGGCAAACTGGGGCAACTGTGAACGGCAAATTTATATTTTCTTGGTACAAAATGTCAAACAAGAGCTGCATCAATTTCGAAAAGACGAAAGAGGAGGAAACTAGCAGCAATTTATTTCATTGCGTAAAACGCCCTAAATTAAATAGTTTTACATGAATAAATTTTTATTCGACGTTTTTATCAGTACGAGGTTTGATAGCCAGTACGAGATTTTGAGCTGCATAATACGAGGAAAAAAATTCTATGGTTGGCAACTCTGGCTCTAAGATTGATATTTATTTTTTGTTACGATTTGGTATACCTACCTAATTTTATTTTCATTCATCTCTTTTCTTTTCAGTTTGCTTGTGTAAAACGTATTTTGAAGTAGGTATTAAAAATAAAAAATAACAAATTAATTGTTGTAGTTTTAAATGGAACAGAATCACGAGCACCTCGGTATAAAATAAATATTAAATTTTTGTCATTCGTATGAAACTGGAGCAGTGAAGACAGAAACAAGAAAACAAAATGCAAGATCAAGAAAAAGTTCTGAAGTACTTGGTTTCTGTAGAAAAGCTTGCCGAAGAAATACTTTCAGATAAACGTGAATTAATAATGTTGGATAAAAGAAGAAACCAAAATCGCGAGGCTCTACGGGATATTTCCAAATCACAACAACAAAAATGCTGGGTGACTGTTGGTTCTGTACTTGTAAAACATAGCGTTGATACAGCGAAATCTTTGTTGGATGCCGATCAAAAGCAATTAAACATTGACATAAATAAGTTACGATGTGATCTGAAAGTTAAAGTCAATAACCTACGGGATTTAGAAATGCAACCACCTGTGCCTGGTTTGATGCTTGTGCCTATGTCTCAAAAAGAAAGTGAAGGATTATCGAGAGCTGGTTTATTTTCATCCTAAAAATTTTACACGAGTAGTTTATTATGAACAAATATTGGGTTCGTTAGAGTGTATACAAATGCGGTAGTCTTCTGTCATAGATTACCAAAATGAAAAATCGATTTTCATGTAACATTGTATGTCTCTCAGGCCCTTTAATTCTCCTTTATAATGGTTACTCAGTGAATGTATGTACACTAGTGCATAGGATATTTTTCCACACCAAGTCTATGCCTCTAACATAAAACCTCTCATAACTGTATGCATAGTTGCTGTTAGCTGATATTTATAAATAAAATGGTAAGCTGCAAAAAAATTAAACCAAGGTATATTTTTTAAATGTTTATTAGGCTAAGGTTTCTTCAAATAAAAAGTCATCAAATATATATTTTCAATATGCACAGTTACACCTTTATACATGTAAATAATATAGTACATAACAAATAAATAATAAATAGTACCAATTTTTTGGATTTATCCATTAATAAAAATCGTAAATTGTGTGAATAATTATGATACAAGTTACTTGACTAAATGCCGATTTGGTGAATTTGGACTAATCAAAGAATAAAATTTCACACCTATCTCTCAAATAATAGTATTTATGAAAGACATGAATGTAAATCTGTCAGGCATGGCATCAAAAACATATTTATTGTAACCAATTAATCATCACCCAACTATCTTAACATTATAATCAATATAATATGGCATAATATGAATTAATAATGTAGTTTCATTTCAATTACATTTTCTTAAAGAAATAAACATTGCAACATAATATAAAACTAAGCATATTTAACTTACTTATGAATAATTGTCAATATCAAAACATTTATCCTAAAGGTTATTGCTTAATTAGGTATAGTTATGATTTTAGTAGCTTGTATTGAAACTATCAGTACAAAATGCCACAATTACTATTAAATTAGGGTCCTCAAATACAAACTTGTAATATTATTATTTTGTGAATTGTCTTTTGAGCATATAATACAATCTGTTAGTATCACAAGTCTTTGAATTTCGAATGGCCAAAGCACATGTTTTGTATTTTTTATTGACTATACTACTGGCATTAACTTGTACAATACGAGCTTTTACAGTTGGCTGTCCTAAAATGTAGCATGCATTTCAAACAAGTACTATCCCTTTATACCTAAGCTGCTTTAAAGTTACATAATCACCTGTCCATTCATTCTGCCAATAATATGAGTAAGGCAGTAAAGTGAGCTACTTCTCAGTGCAGCCAACTGTATTTGCGTAGAGGACGCCGGGCGTGTCATGTATCACGATAACGGGAGTGATGACACCTGTCACTGCGCTGGGCATTACCAGTTGGCCATACCAGGCTTGTTCAGAGTCATGAAGTATATCTGACAGGAGGACCCTCCCTTTGCCGATGAAAAGAATACTTTGTCATTGCGCTCACATAAAAATTTAAGTCGTTGTGCTTTCTTGTGCATAAACACGCCGTCAAGGTGTCCACTTTCCACAGAGCGGATTTCGATAGCTTTGTTGCCCCATCCCATGATTTGTCCTGTTCCTATGTACGCTACCGACGTTGGCATTTCGCCCCACTGGAACAAGATATGCATTGGTTATTAATATTAAAGAAAAAATCGTCACCTTTATAGTCATGAATGGCACAGGTTTTTGTTGGGTATCAAGAAGTGTGCGACTTACCTGAAGGACTATGTTTTTACTGACGCGTCCGTAAGTGTTCACGTATACACCTTCATTATCGTAACATAATAATAACTGGACACCATTTGAGTTTGGAAGTGGTACAATGCAATGTGGAATAATTGCGCCCTGTAACAAGAGATTACAAAAGTTGGATTAAAACTATCCACTATTCATAGTTGCATAAATAAAGAATGAGAACGAAAATGTCATGCAGTCCTTAGACCTTAATTTGTAGAACATCAGTAATTTCCAATCTCATAATTTATTTGCTACTAAGACGAAAATATCATGATCTAATCATTTACATAAAATTATGCACTCTTACATTGATCTTCCTTATGTTAACATAAATATTAAGCCATGCATGACCAAGATAACCATTCCTGAATACATTCCCCTATGCATTTCCAAAAATCAAAACACTTCATAATGACAATCCCTTGTAAGAATGAATCGCAAAAAAAAATTATATTGATAATTCCAAAACATCAATCAAATTTATTCATCGGAATTGTAAGAGTTTGTGGCGTAAAATGACAATTTCGTATCTGTGTTTCTGTATGAAATAAAACTATAGAATTGTATGTACAGAGGTATGTATTCAGAAAAACCTTACAAACAGCCCAATAAAAATTTTGAAAATTCTTGCTTATTCAACGTAATGTACAATACCATAAAATTATCTATGGTACAATATAATCATGTTTGTAAACTATGTTTCTGAACTGAATATAGTGAATGAACCAAGTGCAATAGTTATACTAACACAGACGGCCGGAAGCAACATTGTTTTGAATCTATGTAATGTAGTGATTTTACAGTCATAGATGGTTTTCTGGGGAAGTATATAGGCTACTTTTTATCCAGGGAAATAGTGTGAAGCCTCTGGCTGGATCTTGTTTGTTCATTATGTTAGATACTTACATGCTTTGGAATATAAATATCATAAACACTGGCAGTGTCAAGATCAACAGCGTGAAATCCATCTGCTGATCCATAGATAACTTTCAGTCTTGTGCCTTCTTCAATCGTTAGATCCACTAATAATGGCCTGTAAATAAAGAGAATATATTTAAAACGACCTCTGTGGCGTGGTGGGCGAAAGACCGCCTGTGACGCAGGAGGTGCGGATTCGATTTCCGCCTCGGAAATGTAATATATTGTATTATGTATATCAGTCATCTAGTAATTATAACACAAGCTCTGCTTAGCTTGGGGATAGGTGATGCTGTTTGAATTGTTCAGCAATATTTATTTATTTATTTTATATTTATACTTTACTTTTAAAATAGCTATAGGGATATCTTCAAAGTTGATATAGCGCTAAAGCTAAATATTCAAATGTAAGTAAGGTCTTAAAATCAACAAAATCAAGTAAATGAACTCACCTGTGTTGTAATTCACCAAAGTTCTTGAAAGCCATGAACTTGTGATATGGTTTGGGCGCCCACGCGTAGATTTCAATCGAGTCTTTGAGCGCGATAACCAGGAACTTTATTCGCTCGTATTTCACGATGCGGAAATGCACAGCTCCCTGTAGCTCACCCACGTTAATCCAACCGTTTCTTCGTTCTGCTTGCTGGAAAGTTATAAGAAAATAATAATGAAACTTTGTGCAAACAAGCACTTGTACAAAATATGGTGAAGTTTACGAAAAATAGAAAGGCAGTAAGTACACATGCGAAAGTATATCTGCGTGCCTCTCATGTATTTAGGCCTAAACAAGGGAATGATATTTGACAAGCTTATAGATAGTATTCCGGGGATAACCATAGGTCTGGTTGGATCCGGACTTTTATCAAGGACTAGCGGCCCGTCGCGGCTGTTAGTTGTACAGTGCGCGTCAGAATTAAGTACCCCCCTTGTCTACATAATATTTACGACATAAATAGTATCGAAGTTTTTTGTACTTATTGATATGTTCTATAATATTGTAGAATAATACCTACTATAAATCAAAAACAGTTTCCGGCACAGTAGTTTTTCATTACACACAAAAATACAATTTTTTCCTCCTTATAATATAAGTGTAAAAAAGTACCTGGGGAGCCAGGGTTAGAAACAAAGTATACTTACATCGCTAAGCCCATCAGTCCGCAGAATCTTAGACTTAAGCCAGCTAAGATAGTAGACGCGCACGCGATTTTTCTTCCCGGACACCGTAACAAGGATATTCTGCCCCTCTAACACTTCCATCTGCTGGAAGCGACGTCTTGAGATCAATTGATAAACCTTTCCCTGCCCGGAACGATCGAGTAGCATCAAGCCGTTTTCGGTGCCGATAAGTAGGTTCACCCCTAAAACAAATGAAAATAATGCATGAGAATCGTCTATATTCTATTAACACGTTTACAATCCAGGCTTACTTACAAACGCAATACCAAAATTATTTGTAATTTGAGCATAGCGTCACCATTGAAATATATATTATGTGTCTACCATAAACTTTTTTAAAATACTTTGCTGAAATGAAATGAAACCTAATTGCATTTTTCTTAGTATTTGTACTACGTTTGTATGGGAAACCCACCCGTCGCCGGATCCTTTAGTGGATCTAAATAATTTCAAATTTCAAATTCATTTATTTTTTCTAAAATTTGCTGCCACATATTGGACAGTGAATAAGAAAGTTTCGGTTCTTACCCCATAAAGCCGCACACAGAATCTCCGAGTTGAATCTCTTCTTGTATTTGCGTATCTCCGGCGTATCAGACGAGATATCGTGTCCGGTGGGAGTGACGTTAACGTTGACGTGGCTCTCGCGACGCGACGCATTCCCGCCAGAGCCGCCCGTGCCGCCGCCGCTGCCCGTGGAGCCGGCACCGAAACCGAACGTCAGGAACGAACGCTGCTTCTGTTGTAACGGGAGGAACTGATGTTGCGAACCCACGGAAGAGTTGGAGGGGGAGTGTTGCAAGGGATGCAGAGGCGATGCGCTCGCCACGAACGACTTGGAAGGAGTCGATTGGACAGAGGAAGGTTGAGGTACGTGGTGGTGGTGGGAAAGTGGCGTGCCGCCGGCAATCGCTTGCCTGTACTGGAAAAGAAAAAACAACATCAAATTTTTGATCATAATAAAAAAAAATATTTTTTTTGCCTGGTCATACACATGAATCGGTGATCGGTTAGTCAATTCCATCTCCCAGTGATTAGTCATTCCAAATACATTGGAAAGTTATTTGCTTAATGGCGATTATCTACATGGAAGTTACTTCATTCGTGTGTGCCACATGAATATGATGCAGGCAATGATATTAGAGTATCATTAAGACAACAACAATAACATACTCAACAAGAAGTCCACCACAGAAATTAAAATATATTAAAAACTTCCGCTGCATATACAACCAACAGATTTGAAATTACTTTTTAGTAGTCATAATTTCTTATTTGATCTATCACTAGATTATTTCTAGCAGGTTCCTGGGTTCTACTCAGCGTAGGTATACAGCATATGATTAGACCCTCCGACCGCAATACGGTTATTGAAGCTCGACTGTACTACCTTAAGCTGAGGTAAATAGATCTGCATTCGATGATCAACAAACTGCCTTACATAATGAAAGCGGCTAGATAATGCATGAAGGAAGAAGATACAACTCCAACTTTCAACAATCAATCTTATGAGACCTTTATATGTAGTAAGCATGTTGCTTGCATCAATTCATTGAATACTTACGCAGCGAGGGCGGTGTCTGCAAACGGGGGGCGCCGCCGCTCCGGGAAGTTTGCATGATTGACAACCATTTATATTAATAAAAGACCAAAAGCTAGACACCACAATGAGTCGTACTAGGAGCTTCCAACAAGTTTTAAACATTATTTTAGTAAGGAAAAAGTGAGTTTAAAAAGTTTAAAAACATTATGAAGGGGGTGGTTATAAAATTGGAAGCTCCATATGTTACTTATGAACTTAGGCAGCTAATAAATCAGTGTCATTAAATCCCATGTAAGCACATGTTTGATGATTGCCACCAACTTATTTGATTTTGTAGTGAGGCACACAAATCAATGGATTAAGTAAAATTATGATTCATAAGGTAAACCTAGTGAAGCACTAGTCATGAAGAGAAAGCATATTCATGAATTTAAGATTTACTACTTAGTTGATTTAGATTTGTACTTAGTTCGTAGTGGAGGTTATAAAAACTGTTAGGAATATTACAAATTACCAATCAATTCGACTACATGTTTAGTTGATATTTGGTTTTTCTTTATCAATTCTACTTTATAATACCATGAATGTTAAATAAGATCATTAAATAATCATAGATATTTCTTTAGGTACATAAAATAAAAAAACTGTACTTATCTAGATGCGTTCACTGGCACTTACAATGGATTCTAACCTACGCGTACCTAGGTCGGGTCTTACGGTACAATTGTTATGAAGATCTTACCTCCTCGCTGGTAGACTTGTCGTGCCGCGGCGGAGTGGTCGGCTGGCCGGCCTGGCTCAGGAGGTCGGGCAGGACAGAGCTGGTGCGCGATCCACTGCCTTCGTTCGCGCCACTTGATCGACCCTAAATGCCAAAATAAAATCTATCTGAAACCTTTCACAATCAATTAACACGAAGAAACTATAGTTTGATAAAACGAAGTATACACTCTGATATAAAACTAATTAGAAAGATTTAATTAGATGTTACGAATAATTGGGCATAATTATTTGAAGTGTTGCAACTAGGTAAAAGTAAAGCTTCAATAATTTAATAACAAGTTCTGAAAAATCTGTTTCCAACAATACCTATGATAACAAAAATTAATTAGGTTATAGTTATTAATAAAAACCAAACGGTGACAAACAATGATTATAGCTATAGCATTAATACAAAACTCGACAAACACAAACGGCAGCCAGCATGCAACACATTCACAGTCAGATGAGTCCTGCTCAGCTTCGATGTTCGTTAGGCATTCCTAGTGTTAAGTCGTGTCTGGGCAGTCACTTCTCTTGGCAGGAAGACGGTAATCGCGCGGATAACATGGTGAATGATTAGTCATTATGTGTTAGTAGCTTGGATGAAAATGTGGGTTAGAACAATAAGCTGTACTACATAAATCTATATAGATTTGATTGTTACTGTTAGACTTGTCATGATGATTTCAATAAAAAAAATATTGTATAGATAAGGATATGATAGAGGTATGTGTAAACGAAATGAAAAGGAACCGTTACAACCTTTTTTGTAGTGATTTCCTTTGCATCTAGCTGCACAATTAATACTTTATGTTTTATACAAAACTACTTTAAGTTACTTATAATCAAATGATAAGTCACGCCAAAAGGTAAGACGTGTGAGCAAATATATATTTCAATATTTACGTATACATAAATAGAAAAAACATCATTTTGTTATGTCATATTCAAACCGTACACCATTCCCACGCATATAATACATAACATAATGTTAATATTTACCAGTACCATTTACTATATCCAATACCATTCCTATTAATCAAGCATTGTACGATAAAAAATTTAAGATATTAGCTTCTATGTATGTTAGAATAAATAATCCCTCATACCAAATTGTAAGTATAAAAATATTAAACTGTCCTGATCGGGGAGCAAATTACCTTATCCTGAGCGAGTACCGCTTCCTGCCCACTTGCCAAGAGTTCTGAGTGTCGATTGTATTGGGAGTTTCGACGGAATACTATATCGGATTCAGTCTTTTCTCTCCGTGGTTTCATGCGTATGTTCGCATCTGACGGGGATTGTTCTCTTTGGTTTTCGAAAGTATTCGCAGTCAGGTCTGGAGTGCCGGCCTTTTCGAACGTTGTGCCGCTCGAGAAACATATACTAGTGGAAGGGGAGTCGCTATTGACGCTGCTTTGCCGAGACGGGCTGTTGCTTTCGCTGTCTTGCCGGATCAAAGCGGCGACGTTTTTCAGAGCGTCGATGGGATTATTCGCCTGTATCTTAGTGTTAGCGATTTTTTTGTCGTTCTTCTTTATCTCTCCCTGTGCAGACATCTTCAAACTATCATTCATTTTTATAAAGTCGGTCAAAATCGGCTCTCCGGACACCGAGGGCTTTATGAACTGTTTTCGAGAATTGTTGAAAATCCCACTGGACCTCATCTGTTTTTGTGCACCTATTTGACTGTCATGTTTCGGTATATAAATGGCGGAATGCCTGGTGCTAGGTAATGGAAAAAGATCGGAATTCTCTCTTCTGAACCCTCTAAAGAAACGATTTGGAGAATTCGATTCCGCATCTTGTTCTTTCTTGTACTTGATGAGGTCAGCGAGTTTATCCTGAGTGGTTTTTTCGTTTGGTTTTTGTAATAGCTGCTTGTGCCTTGCGGGCGGGGTGGCGATGGCTTTGTATTTCGTCCACGCGTCTTCCATTTCGAGTCGCGATTGTCGTTGTAGCTGCACTCGTTTCTGCTCAGCCTCTTTAGCTGCCTTCTGTTTCTCTTCCCTGGCTTCCGCACTCTTGGAGGGGAAGAACCTGGCGAAGTCCCAATCCTTCAGTAGAACAGCCTCGTCAACATCCGATTGCCTTTTATCCTCCGTATTTTCCCTCTGGCGTTTCGTGACCCATACAAAAACACACATGAATAATGTAATCGAAATAAAACATGACTAACAGTGCTCACTAATCTTACTTTGGCGTGAAAATAAAGGACATAAATCAATAGCAGGGCCCGGCATAGCAGGGTGCGATAAAAGGATGTCAGCTTACATAGTTAGCACAAAACAGCAATGTGACACAGAATAGGGCTATGCCAGCAGTACAACGACTTTCTCTAAATTAATCAAATCACATTTTAGCTTCACAAGAATATAATAATATTCAAGAAACAATAAAATTAATCGCCATACCACTGGTTAAGCTGCATCTGTGAGTGCGTAACGGGAATAAATTGTATCCCGAGAGCTTACCCGTTTCATGACGAGAGTCCTATCCCCGTGTGCGTCATCATCATCCGGCGTAGGGGGCAGGGGGCGCGTGGGGGCGCCACCGGCGGTGTTGGCGCCGCCCCCGTCCTCGGACACAGCGCTCAAACCAGGCCTGTAGCAGAACTCGGGACTAACAAGCGAACCAAACGAACGGGAAGGGAGGGACAACGAAATGGGGTAGAAAAACGTAAAGGCAAATAAAAAGTTTAAACACAGGGAAATACGTAAAGGTTCCATTATTGCTAGATTTTTATTAGACATTAAGATCGGGGGTTTCTCTTTACTTTACCAGATACTAGCATCAACATCAGTGGACGCATAATACTATATAAAATAAATAGTGCCGGACAATACACGTCAGCTTATAGCCGCAGGCAACGTAGAGCTTGTGTCATGGTTACTAGATGACAGATCGATGATATTATAATAAAATATATTACATACATAGGATTAATAATAGAAAACGACCAGAATACTCTGAACAAATATCAGGAATCATACCCGCAACCCTGCATCGCAGCACCATTGAGGTCGTCGTATGGAATTGTATTATGTGTTTCATAGAATTTTATGCGTCCAATGATGACGGTGCCGCCAATTAAATGTCACATTAATATTTTGCATGAATGTAGTTCTAGAGTAGAATTAAAATTTAGACTACTTTAACTGAGAATCCTTTTTTAACCCGGCGGAAGTAGTTAAGAAAGGGTTGATAGGTCGGGTCTTATGAACAACCGCCAATAATTATTGGGACCACTGAACCAATGACAATTTAGGACTTTTTCATGTTAGTTTACATCAGCAAAGCATAGCTATGGATATTTTTAATATCAACAGACCTAAGTTTGAAGTGTGGAAGCAAGTAAGTCACTTACAGTGGTTTAGGCGGATCGCTGGCCAGTAGAGTACCGTCGTTGCGCACGCGACCACCGCTTTCCTCTGCGTCAGAATCCGTGTCTGATTCGTCGAATGTCGGCTCCGGAGGGACTCGCTCGGTTCTCTCCACGGGTGGGCCTATTTTAGTTCCAATTTTCACCACTTTAACTGGAAATCTGAGTTTACAGCAACTCAGATTTATGAAAAACTTATGGATATAACTTTATAATTTTGTGATAGGTTTTATTTCAATCTAGAGTTAGTTTTGACTCGTTATTATCGCAAACAAACTCAGGTAGCTCAACTGATCCATATCAATACCAGTTGTAAGATATAACATTATATTATTATTTTTCATATAAGTGAAATAGTGTTCATTCATTCATTCGTTCAATATGTAGTTCTAAACAGGATTAAAATTTAGACCACTCTTTTTCCTAGCATCCTTTTTTAACCCGGCAGAACTAGTTATAAAGTCTTGTTAGGTCGGTTCTTAGGAACAAACAGTAAAGGATAGTCGCTACTATTTAGAGATTTGTTGATATTTAGTCCAAACCTTGTCCATTAGTAGGCGCCCGGGGAGGCCGATTCGGTGGTTCGTTGCCCGACACTACTCCTAGCTCGTTGAGCTGCGCAGCTAGCTTATCCAAATCCTGGAATAACCATTATAAATGTCAGCACTATGTACAAGTAATAGAGTATAAAATTGTATGCAAACTGAGTTTATAATATAAGGAACAAACCTCTGGCCTTCTCGGTGGAAGCTGCAGTAATCAGGTGCAAATAAATGTAAACAGCGTGACATGGAAATAAAAACAAAAAAGCAAATAAATTGCAAGTTAAAGGTATTACGGAGAATTAACTTCGAATTATGCATTATGCTGCGATTGGATGTATATGATTGGGCATGATAGAGATTTATTTCTACAAGTATTTTCATCATAGATTGGACAGAGATACTAAATAATTAAGTAAATGAGAGTACAACTTATAGCCCCAAAAGAGAAGCTCGTGTTATGGGTACTAGCTACATAAATCATAGAGAAATCAATAACTTTTATTTCAATCGGCTTACATAATAAGATCATATACAAGTCCCAATTAAAACTTAATTATATCAATTAATTTTCGCATTTTAAATGATTTTGTAATTTTTTTACTACAACACTATCGAAGTTTGAAGAATTCAACATGAATACTAGCGGGTTCACTACGAACCTAGTTTGTGTAGGAAGAGCACCAACGTTTCATCCCTTAACGAGGGACTTCCAACACAAAATAGGTTCGTCGTTAACCCGCTATCATTCATAATGGATATTGAACCAAGTGGTTATACAAATAATACGCACCATAGGTTTGAAGAGATGGTGTGAGGCGCGCTGCGGCGGCTGTGGCCCGCTGGCTGGCGGGGTTCCGTTGTTGGAGCCCGAGCTGTTCGACGAGCCGGAAGACTTCGGAGTCGGGGGCAGAGGCCTGGGTCATTGAAACATTGTTTAAATACATTCAACAAAGATCTGCGATATCTAATTCAAACATTGTACAGTATGATACAAGAAAGATTTGCGATATCAGTGTCTTTTTATGTCCATGATTTTTTACAAATACATTATGTTTTCCATGATATTGTGTAGCGATTGGTGAGGTCCAACGACCGATTACAGGTGTATATTACTGAAGTCCTCTAAGCCTACCTAAATGGACTTATAGATGTTCATTCACGATTTAAGCCTTGATTTTATTAAAATTTGGCAGCAAAAAACCTCTCGCAAAGGCGCGGCCTGTGAAGGCGACAAGTGCGATTTGCAAATTGTACTGCCACGCCCCGTAGGCCGCGTTTTTTTAAGAGGCTCAAAGTGATATAACATTATTATTGACATATTAACAGATTAGTACTAAAGTTACCACTGAAATTAGGTTAACATTACCTATATCTATTATGCTGTTGCGCTTGTGGGTCTGGCACAACGATCAGTCTTTGAGGATTGGTTGGCCTCGCCGGCGGGCCAGGTTCTAGCAAACAACACAACACATGTTAGACAGGGAAAAGGAATTACGTGATTGGTTAAACTATTAAGCGCTTGGCAAGTAATTTTTAGATATGTTTAAGAGAGTTGCCTACTGGTGATTGATTATAAGCTAGTAATTAAAAAAAATATCTTTGTTTCCATTTTCAATTCTATCTTGCCTGTTACTTATAAGTTTGGATACATTCAGAATAGAGATAACAATCTTCTTCATCAGCCTACATCCATCTACAGCTGAATATGCCTCACATAAATGAGGGTAGTTTTCTAATCATAATGCTTGACAGGCGTAACACTTATGTTGTTGATTCAATACACAGAAGAAAGCTGCTGCCATTTCTCTGGTAGCCTACCCTGTAGGATGATGTTTGAGGTAAAAATCTGATTAGTGTTTCTGACACTGTCAGAAAAGTCGCAAATCAGAAAAGTATTGCCACAACCAGAAGTGAATTCAATTGGTTATAATATAATATAAATAATATCAACTCACTTTAGAATTTGTTTAAAAAATTTGTACCTAGGGTAGGTACAAATTGTTTTCTAACTGATAAAGGTACATATACATAGTAATTTTTGCTACAGCTATTTCTTAGATACATATTGTTTTCTAACTAATAAAGGTACATAGTAAATTTTGCTACAGCTATTTCTCTTGCCAAGTGCCTAAAGCTTTAGTTAATGTTCATTACCTGGTATTTCTTCACGTTCCTCGCGCTTACTGTTCCGTTTGGGCGGAGGCTGCGGCTGCGGTTCAGCGGGTCTAGCGTGTTAGAGAAAACGTTAATGTTATTAACTCGTAAACATGTTATTACAAACAAGCCATGAGATATGGGAGCCGGGGTTTAGTTGGTGGCAGCAAAGTGGAAAAACATTAATTTAGATTCTTAGACAAGGAACGTTCATTCATATTATATTGATTCTGTTCAACATTCTTGATTACATGTCATCATCCATAACAGATACCAGCTTTGCAGAGTAATTAGTAGTCATCAGTAAGTCATCGTTACTAGACCACTGTACAAACCCAAGTACTGTACTGGCAATATGGGAAACGTCCTATACACTGATCGCGTTAAAAACGCGAAGGTGTTTCATGGATCAAAATTTTGTGTGCCAGGAACTACAATCTATATTTTTTTAGAGGAGGTAAGCTGTAAGCTTGCCAATATCAGATTTTGTTCAATGTACATGAGATGTTGGAACTGACCTGACTCCCTCCTGTATTTGCTGGAAGTTCCGCCGCAGTGTATCGCCCCCTTGGTGCGCGGCTGCGTTATGCACGATAGAAGATGGTTCTCCGGCCACTGCATTCTCCTCCTCTTCGCCCTCGGAGCCCGAGTATTTGTACTCTTCACGGACAGAGTTGTCTTGCTTGCGCTTCTTGCATCGGTCTATGTGATCCTTTAGCTGTATCCGCACTTGCCGCTCTGTTGGTTGATCTCTGGGAATGTGATAAAAAAAATTAGAGGAAATAATCTCAACAATAAAATTCTTAAATTTTATACTTCACATAGTATTTTTTTGGTTGGCCTGTCTCATCACATGCTGAGTTTAAAGAGGGAATAGAATCATCTGTATTTGCCCAGTATTTTAAAAAATACTATCTCCTCTTTGCTAGTCTTCATTATTTCGGACGCCGTGGATGAAAATTCGGCCAGGGCGACTTTTTTTGCTATTTGATTTTACAATAGGGGACAGTTTATTTTTAGCTTCTGGCTTGGCTATGCTTAAATTAATTTGTTGATGTTGATTACCTGATGAAAGAATGTTTTAAAAGCTGTTCAGTATAAGGCCTCTGATGATAATCCTTCACAAGTACAGTTTCAATGAAACCATGGAATTTTTTCGCCCACTTCTTCGACTTCAAACGCGGCGGTGGGTTTCTGAAAAATGCATATTATTATTCTAAAAGAACTGCTACAAAAACGAACACAATACAATTGAAAGGAATAAAAAATTGTATAGGCAATCAATACGTGAGAACTTTGTTACGACGACGGCATAGAAATATCGACAATTTCTATAAATATAACAGCAGTGATAATAAGTGAGTTACCTTGGGATAAGAAACAAGGCTCTCATAGGATGAAGGTCGCACAAGGGTGGCTGGCTCTCTGCCATTTCCAATGCGGTGATGCCGAGAGACCACAGATCGGACCGGTTGTCGTAAGTTGCATCGGGATTCTCGTCGCAGGCTATAACCTCGGGCGCCATCCAGTATGGAGTACCAATGAATGTGTTTCTTCTACCTATGGTTCTATCCAGTTGCGCTGATACTCCGAAATCAACTGTAGAACATAGAAATACCTTGTATAGATGTGCAGTTAGGTAGGCACATAGTACCTACATACCTATGACACTAATATTATATACAATGTTTGGATGTTATGAAACTATTCAGGGTTATGTTTGGAATATTGCATAATGCAAAATTTAGGCTTTTTTAACCCAAAATTCAGTTCATATGGGATGTAAATAACCTTAAAACCATAGAAAAAAGGTGTGCAAAACCATGGCCAGACTTTAATTTACTTTACAAACATAAAGTACAAATTAAATAATAAATAAATAATGCCGGACAATCCACACAGCATCATCAAGCCCCAAGCAGAGCTTGTGTTATGGGTACTAGATGACTGATAAACATAATACAATATTATTACACCGATAGATATTTTTACTAAACATAGAAAACAACCACAACACTGAACAAATATCTGCAGATCGTACAAATATTCCCGGGAATCGAACCCGCAACCTCCTGCGTCGCAGGCGGACCTTCGCCCACCGCGCCACAGAGGTCGTCGACAAATAAGAAATTAGCTACATAATATCTCATTGATGAGAATTCATGAAACTTTCATGTAAACATCCATTTCATTGGGTTTAAGTAAGACTCACCAAGTTTAACTTCTGCATTGTCTGTGAGCAAGACATTTTGTCCTTTGATATCTCTGTGTATCACTTTATTGGAGTGCAGGTAACTGAGGCCCCGTAAGATTTCTCTGCAGATGTATGAAATCCATTCTTCCTTCAATGACTGCCCTTTAGTAGATTTAACTAAATCAGTCACAGATCCTGGAAAACATTTTTTTATTGTAACTGTTTGCTTAAATTATTTTTTTTTTTGCAACAGATAGTCAGTTTAGTGTAAGCCATGCAGAGGAAAAAGCTAAATCAATGGCATGGTCAGGCTTCACAGATATAAAATAAAAACACACACCAGCACCACAATACTCCATAACCAACCAAAGTTGATCATCTTTCCCAGGCGGGCTTTTCTTGATAAAAGCACCATAATATGTTGCAATATTGCGATGATTTGAATACTTTTTTAGCACATTGATTTCCAGCTTTATCTCTTCCTCTTCATCCTGTGTGACATCCATAACTTTGATGGCGGCAAGCTGCCCAGTTTTTGTGTGCCGGCCCTAAAATTGATAAATATTTATGATAAGCTATTTTGATTATGGGCAAAAGACTATTAAAATATACTACTGACTTTGCAAAATTAACTATACATACAAATTGAAGCCATTTCTACTATTTTAATATGTTTAATTGAGTCAGAGTTAACATAGATAACTGGAGTTAGATAATTATGCAAATCTCGCAAACAGAAAGTAGCGTTTGCACTGTAGTCTTTATATTGTTTTAACTGTGTTTCATACCTATCTGATCTCTCAGATTTGCATAACAATCTGACTTACATCAAGTATCTACTTATAACAAATTTACAGGAACTAGGTATATACACCAAATGGTGATTTAGTAAGGGTCAGTTTATTTTAGAAACTGCATAATCCTCTCAATGAAACAAAACTTTACAAGTTCTATTTTAAGATTAAAGTACTGAACAGGTAAGGTAATATTATTTTATAAAGTTTGAGGTACATATTAGTATTTACCAAGTAGGTAAAGTTTTATTTCTGCTAGGGGATAGGCAGACTTTTAATGAAGACTCCTTATAAACATAATTATTGAAAAGAAAGAACTAAGTTCATTGACATTACTCCCTCAGAACAGTAAGAAATTGATAATGTTTTCATTGAAGCTTATTAGGCTTAATTTCTCACGGTAATGGGGGAGCACAGTCAATTAAATCCCGAGTAATTTACCACCCACATACCTAATCTACCGAAGTATAGATAGACAGGAGAGCTGATACTCTTATACATTTGTTAATAGGTACATGGACGATAATTATTCTTCCAATCATAAGTAGATAAAATCTGCTAAACGTACCTTGTAGACTTGTCCATAGGTGCCATTTCCGACTACTTCTATCAATTCAAAAATACCAGCTGGGTCCTGAAATGCAATTTGTCGGGTACAGAAACTATGAATGATGTATGCCGATACAAAGTAAAGTGAACCTTCGATATGATTCACGCCCTGTGAGATCATTGCCCTTTTACCAGTTCTTTTTATCTCGTGAAGAGTTATGTCTCTGGCTATAGGTTCTAGACAGGGAATATTAGACAGCAAAGTTCTGTAACTTACCTTTAGAGCGCTGAGGTCAATGTCGTCAAGTGAACAATTTACAGACTGTGCTAGTTGATGCGCCATTTTGAGTCACACACGAAGACAAAGCACGAGAACCTCACATCAATATAAAATGCATATAAAAACCTAAATTAGAAAACTAGTGAAGAGAGGAGTAATTGCTCTATGATTTTAGCACTAGAAATTTTAAAAATCTCATTGTTTACACCTAAATTTCAGTAAAATACAAAATACACAATTTGTACGTAGCTCACACCCGGCGGGGATGCCAGAATGAAAAAAAATATCGAACAACACAGATACAAAAAAAATTTAATTGCCAGCTTTAGCGTGGATTTCACTAGGATCTGTTCCATTTTTCTTCTAAACCAATGTACCGATACTTCGTTGGTTTTTCACATAATCATTTTATACAAAACTGCTGTATTTTCACGCAGTCTGATTTTTTTCCCCAGCTCACCACAGCGCCCACATCGCCATCTGTATAGTAAGTTTGTAGACATGTTTTTGCTATTCTTTGATAGATGGCATTATGGGCTTTTTGTTTTTTGAATGAGTGGTAGTTTTACTGTTTCACTTTCTGTAAGTTATTTTCCAATACCTTGTTACCTGTTTTCGTAAAATGACTGATTATAAATTATTGATATGATGCAGTGCCATTACATTCTATCAACATATCACAGTGCACCACAGAACACAATTAGGTTTCCAGTGACACCTAGTAAAAGAAACAGTACTTCATAACTAAGGAAAATATGATGGTTTTAATGATAGAACTAAGGTAGAGCCGTACCATATGGGTATAGTAGGTATTTATAATTACATTCCTAATATTCTTCAAGGGACAAACACCAGGAAGATTACAATAGAAGACTACCGGTAGGTACCTACATACTAAATCTTTCGGCGTCTCTAACAGAATTTTGGTGAACTACTTACCTACCTACAACATGATTAGGTAAAATTAAGCTTTCAGAAAAGTTTTTGTTGTATTGTTAATAGGCAAACTGTATTTACACCTAAAAATATTTTATTCAAATCACTTTATTTCAATAACATTTAAAAGGCGAAAGCTTGTGGCGAAAACTTTGTTTATTAAACAACGTCAAAACTTCTGATTAATCGGGTTGAATTTGATGAACCTATCTAATAGGTTGGTACCAACAATAAATTTAAGTACCTATGTTACTATTATTAAGTGTGTTAACTGTGCCTATGTCTTGTCTACCTTTATCCCGGGAAAAATTGTACTAAACTGCGGACAGAAGCCTGTGCTGCGTTCAATATAGTTCAGTCTTGCATGAATCTTTTCAAGCGTATGCATTATGCGTTGATATAAGTAGGTAGTGTTCTTGGTTGAAAAACGTGAAAATTCCCCAAAATCTTGGAAAGGCATACAAGTGTTCCCAGACTAGATAGGTAGGTAGAGTTCTCTCAGCACGACGCGAACCTGTGTTGCACAAACGTAAACTAAAATTATTGGTGCCTTAGATATTAGATTTAGTAAAGAAGTAAGGTAGGTAGATATAGCCACAGCACTACGTGCGGCCGCGCGGCCGTCGTGCATACCAAATCGTAAGATCAAAGCACGCATAGGTAGTTACTTTACCTACTCCAACACCCACACTCATGTAGAACACGGTATGCCTAAGCCTGTGTGCTGAGAGGATTGCACACAGAAGCAGTTTCCACAGCACACAAGCGAAGGTATAATAAATGGTAGGTAGGTATACAGGCGTGCAGCGTACGGTATTATGGGCTCGGGAGGGAGGTTCGGCAGTCATACAAGCGAGGGAGAGGCTGTGTTGCCCGCTGGCAGCCAGTTTACCGTTGCGAGGCGCGTAGTGCGGCCGGACGGAACGCCTCCCGCGCGCCGCCGGCACCATAACCCCCTGGAATACTCCATATCCCAAGGACTCCTCCTGTGCTAAGCGGGTGTTTATTGACGATTGTTCTACGAGAGACAAAGTGATCGTGCTTGTTTCACTGCAGTGTAAATCCGATATCTGACTTTTTATTGGATCGCTTCATCGACGGCGGTAAGTTGGTTGCACTTGTTGATTTCATCTACCTAGCTAACACAATGTTAAACTAGCCGACCAATCTTAGTAAAGACAAAATGGATAATTAAATAAGACGCCTACTTAAATATTACAGTGGCTTTATTCAGAGGATTTTAATATTTACACGACATTACAGTTTACAGGTTTTTCATAAAGTTCCCATTAAGTGCCAATTTATATAGGTACTCTACTCTACCAGCTCTCTCCAAGTTCTACCATATAAAACTAATCAATGTTGCATTTTATAAACACCATAACCAACAAGATTTCTCTCAAAACAGGAAAGATGATATTCAATTTTATAGCTTTGAAACCCTGTTGAATTATCTATAAGGAGCTTTACGTAAGAGAAGCTTGGAAAATTATGGGAAAATGCATCCTAGATAATGTTAAAAGTCTTTTTATGTGTTTTGATTGATATTTTAAAACGCGAGGTTCTAACGCCCACGTGGCTGTACCTACATTTAAATGATAGCATGGACCAATTAACATGATAGGTGCCTGCCTTTGTATCAGCGCGAATATTGACATATTGAGGGTGGATGAGAATAGCGTAGTCGGCATTATTTTCATATACATATAACGGATCAATAGAGAGAACATTCAAAATTACTTGTAAGCAAGTCAATATCAGGATCCAATAATGTACCTACTCTAGATAGTGGTATGCTGCGCGCGGAAAATAATTGGTAAAAAAAAAAAATTGGTATCTATTATTTTATAATCCTTAACTTTATAGCCTCAAGTAGAACGAGAAAACAATAAACCAACAATGTTCATGCGGCACAAAGTATGTAACTCAACAAAGCGTGCAAGTACACCGTATAAACTTATAAGATTGCCTCACTGTAATAACTATGTTTGAGCCGAATATTTAGGCGGCTTACAAGCCACATTTAACCTTATGTAGTTGGATGAAGGTCCAATAATGTTGGTATCTTAAGTCTTATACACAACTTGTTATTATTTTTTCGCAATTGAAAAGTCTAGATCCGTCGAACTTTGAAACTGATTGCGGACTGACACACATTCCAAACAAGCAGCATGCTCAATGATAAATGAGAGTGCTTTTGTGTCTTGGAGAAATTAATTATAGTGTGCTTCTGAGTTATCATTTATCAACCAAAGTAAAATAAAAGTTCTCAATTTTGACGATCAATCGTAAAAATTGACTATTAATCGTTATACTACATCCAAGATCTATTTTTTTCAGTTCATCAAAGATCTGGCATACCTACCGCGTAGGAACTTTTTCTTGGTATTTAGGTTTTGGTACCTAGGTTTTCATTGTGATGCAGAAAATATACTACAAGAGCGAAAATAAGTTATCAAATCGCGAAAGCTTTAAAAAGTTTAGCTCGTGAATATAATAAATATAAATAATATAATATATATATATAATAAATATATATAATAAATATCTGCTTTAATGTTGAAGAACTCTGAACACGCAGTTCAGATTAAAAATATCATTTCCTTATGTCACTTCTTCCCAGGAACCTATTTAATTTCGAGCATAAATCATCGCCCAGTCATTAGGTAAAAGTACTCTATCTAAAATCATCTAGGTATTTGTCTTAAAAGCGTCTATTGCAAGTTTTAACTTGCCGTGTTAGTATGTGTGGTACAATGCTTGCAACTGCAATTTTAGACTAGTTATGCACTATTGATTGAGCTGAAATTAGCGTACATATACATAATGTAATTTTGGTAACAGTGTCATCGCACCATCGAGCCAATGATGGATACATAATGCGCATTATGTATCCATCATTGGCTACATGTAGCCATAGGAACTTCAAAGCTAAACATCCAAAATTTTTCTTCCCAAATACTTTTGTTATAGATGATATAAAAAATTGCAATAAAAAAGTTTTTGTTTTAGTACCTATAAAAAAATTAAGTATGTGTAATAAATACTAATAATAATAATAATGGTTAAATGTATGAAATCAACAAAGAAGTCTTTATCAAGTGGCGCCATCTAGGTAGAGCTGTTGGACCAATTGGTGAACTATACCATACCTAAAGCTTAGCCTAGGTAGTATAATATTTTTTTATGGATTTCGATTTCCAAATCTGCAGTTCGCCAACCTGCAAATCCAATCAAGACTAACGGAAGACAAATCGAGTGACGTATGCATAAGCTAAACGAAACCGGACTTATTAAGTAGCTATAAAGACCGATTCTGTATCCGGTTTTAATAATTACTGGGTTTGTTGGTAGCTTTTGTTACATGAACCACTTTTAGAAACTTATGGCGTGGTTTATTCACCACTTACAAGTTCTTTTATACATTAGAAGTTAGCCTTTGAACCAATACTCTATGAAAATTATTCATAGTCTGAACTACTGAGTACTAGGCGTCCTTAAATTTTTCAACATTCTATACAATTCTGCCTGTGCTTGTTGCTATTTAACAAATATTTCTACGATCTCCAATCATTCGTTCAGGGTGTTCTAGTCGTTTTCTATGTACCTATAGTAAAAAGATATCTATGTACTCGTATATTATTAAGTATATCAGTAATATAGTACCCATACAAGCTCTTCTTAGCTTGGGGCTAGATAATGCTGTGTGAGTTGTCCAGTATTATTTATTTATTGTGATTTAATGTCATTTTCATCGGCGGACGGTCATGCCTCTGCATACACTGAAAATGTATTATATCGTCAAAAGGCAGCATTGTATAAACTCTACAAAACAATAAAGCAGAAATGCTATTCTAGTAGGTAATTCATGTAGTGATAGAGTCAGCTAGACAGCGAAGGATGCGGTTAGGGGCGTTTCGCGCATTGTTCTCAACAAAGGAAGCTGTAACATTTCATTGCTCGATAGCGCGAGTATCTTTGTTAGAACCCACTTTATTTAGGTCTTAAGTCTCAAGAATAAAATAACAGGCAGCTAATAAAATGCCGATATCAATATTACTGTATGGTTTTTGTTAGATTTGTAGGGTAGGTAGCGTTTATCTTTCTAGCACAGAATTCTACGGGAAATCGTTGTCAATTATAACGGTTTAGGCTGTATTGTAAATTCCAATATCATAGACAAGTATACTCCTAATAGAGCGCGAAAGTGCGCTGAGATGACTGTCCACTAAACCTACTATTCAGTAGATATAAAAAAGGCAGTGTATTTAATAAATGAATAAAAAAATTTCACTTTATTTGTCACAAAAAAAATCTTTGTTATCGTTAAATAACACATATGTAAGAGATTATAAAGCTTTTAAATATTTGTTAATAAATTTAATCATCATCACCATCAGCCCATATTAGTCCACTGCTGGACATGTGCCACCCCTAATAAAGTGATCGCTTTGATTTTTTGTCCACTTCCATCTTATCAGTTGAAGTAAAGAAGCAAATAAAAAACCTTTACCTTTTTAGGTTGTTAGCATAACTCGTCCCAAGCTTTTTTGTTACCTATTCTCTGAATGATTATTTCCTTGTCTGGTGAGAGTAATTTTCCAAGAGACATATAAAGTTATTGTCGGCCACGTTTCGCCAAGCATTGTGATACACGATAACTACCTAATTATTCAATTGTGGGGCTCTGATGATGGCTGCGGCTCGCTGCAATCCAGCCGTGATCTGTCACATTACGCAAGTCTCGGTGCTCACACTACCATCAATAGTGGGCACCTTCATACAGTCATCATTGCAACTAAACTGGGATAAAGAAAAATATCAAAAAATTCTATTAAATATATAAAAATTTATAATAATAAATCATTTATTTCAGGCAACAAAAGAACTGTTAAGGATGGTAAAAAATTTATGCTAGGGTTCTAGGGTCCAACAAGCTTTTCTCTAGGCTAAAATAGAGAACATTTAAAATTAAGAAGTTTAAATACTTATGTTAGGTGCCACATTCGATGGAGATTCGATGTCATTATTTTCTGTTCAATCTCTGGACTTTGGGCTGTACAAAATCGGATTTGTTTAAAACACCCACAACGAAACCTTAGATAATAAACAAACTTTTTTGTTAAAATGTGAAAGTCGAGCAATCAGGACATACCCGTAAAACATTTTACGCTGTTGATAAGAGAAAAAGGTATCATAAACCAAACAAAATCTACACCACTGAGTGTACTCGTGTATCTGTGCTCCATGAAATGCGTCACGATCTGTCCTTATAATTGTGTTCCAATTCCAACGATAGATAACATCCAAATCGATCGCCGTTTTAAATGGCTATTGCATGCAACTGTGTTAATTTTTTTTGTGTGTTAATTGAGATAAGGAAATTGTGTCATTGATTTAAGTTTTTAAATAACTGGCTTTTCAAACCTACGCCTTATTGTGCACGCAATAAATCGTTTAGTGGTTTCCAAACGATTCTGAATATAAATGTAAAATATAAAGGTAAAACATGCCTACTCTTTTATTTTTGCGGAGTTTATTAGTTTATTACTGTTTTTTCAGTTTTATGTATCTGAAATATACAAAGCTAGTGCGTAATTTAAAAAAATCATAAATTTTTACTCACACATACGTTACATGATTGAAGTTTTCTTACGGAAAACTAACTTTTTTGTAAAAATTCTATAATCCATATTCAGCAGGTAGGATTCTATTACTGTAAGAATTTTTTAATATATTTTAGAAACAACATCATGTAGCGCTATGCAAAAATCATGAATGGTGCTCAGAACCAAGTGTAGCACCCACTACGGGGCGAGCGCGTTGAAGTCTTTTGTATCGCGATGTCGACGTGGCAATGTGTCGTGCCGTGAACGAAGGAACTTAGAATATTATTTAAACAAGATCCGTCAAGTGGGAGAATAAATCGCGCGAGGATTCCTACTTTTTCCGATTATTTTAACAAATAGTATAGGTATCTGTTACTTCGGAGGTTAGGGAGTAATTAGGGCACCTACCGGTAAATTTTTCGACTGTTTAAATATGAAATTCAGACAATTTTCAAAATCTGTTTTGGATAATTAAATTGGCTTACTTCGTAAATTTGTTTTATGACCACTTTTCATCAATATTTATTCTTTTTACGTGCGAGAAGAATAAATATTATGATATGATCTATATTTTTCCTGTAAAATTTTAATTAATTTCATACCACATAGTCAGTACATAGTCTTCGTAGGTTTCTTAAACTGCGGCATCACATAACTATAGTATTCCTTGTATATAAATATTAAAAAAAGAACAGAAAAAGGGAGACTATAAGGGTTTCGTTATAGTCGTATTATATCTACACGTAGCTTACAACAACATGCCAAGCAGCCAGCGTTTTGGGGACGCTTCCTACTGATATGGATCAGTTGAGCTACTTGTAGATTTTTTGCAACAGTTTGCGCTATTGTTTCAATTGTAAAAATGCTACTAAATTCTACTTCAAATTTAGTAAATAGTAATTAAATAAAAAGTTAAATCATAATTTTGTTTAAATTTTCTTTGTAGATAAATATTATGTACGTAAGGTTATCCTTATTCAAAATAGTCTACTAACTTCAAGCTTGCTGTATTTCTCAGCCTGTCTTGATTGACATAAGTCAGAGTGGAAAATAACACTACGTAACAACTGTTTTAAGTCAACAGATTTTATAAATAAGGAGGTCAGTATTTGTTAAACCACATTCCATTGTTTTAATTATCCAAACATTATTATAGACATTATACATGCCCGAAGTGTTAACAAAACAAGCCTATTATTTTTTAAAAGCTTTGATTAAATCGCGACCAATTCTCTACCACACATTGCGCAAGCTCTGAATTGGGTTTTTGTAACGACAAATATCTTCTCATTATAAAATAATTAACAGATAATTTGGTTACAACAGCATTTATGTAGAAACCAGTTGCCAACGTTGTCCGGTACTTTTATAGAGAATATAAAAAGTTCCTAACTACATATAAAAACGTTTGTTCAGCCTGTAAACTGAACAAAACTGAGCGTCTGTGTGGTTTAGGATAACTCATAACTAAGCCGAAGATGACTTATAATGAGCCTTCTTACAAAGGCAGTTGAGTACAGTCTCGGACAAACAAATTGGTTCGAAATGGGCATCGTGGTGCCTTGACCCCTTGCGTGAGCCCGCAGCGTGGTTATGCGGAAGGCTGGTGCGCGCTCGACCGAGACGCACTCCTGCGCAGAAAGTGCTTGTCCTTGCGACATTGCCACGGTAACCTTTGGCCCTGAATGAAAACAAACAATTAACGTAGATAATGTTTTGTTGGGATAGAATGGACAAAAAGTGCGTGGGGCGGAAAAAAGCAATTGAATGGATAATTCACAGACACTTTAAGTTAGTTGGTTTATTTTATATAATTGTATAAAGGCTATAACTAACAGTCTCATGGCATGAAACGATAAATAAAACCTTTAAAAAGACCTATAAAAATACAAGAACTGGCTGCAAAAACATTAAGTACCTATACCTAAGCTACCTACATATCCAGAAGGCAAACTTACACTCAGGTATGCATATTTACCAGATTTATAATCATAAATAACTCTATTTACAAATAACATTTTCATACAGGTTATGTTTTCTAAAACACCTCTAGCATTATGATTTTATGTGTAGGTTTGGTCTGCTACCAGACAGGTAGGTATGCCTTTGCGTTTTTAAAGGCCGACGCGTGACTAATCCGCATATTAAGCTTAATATGTCGAAATACACTTAGGAAAACATACGCGGAGATGTTGATGCATACGCACACATACATACATACCGCGTGTTTTTTGTGGAATATAGTTGGGCTTGCGTCAAGGAAACCACCGAATACCGCTAGCAGAGCCGTCGGTTATTGCTCTCAAATTCCGTAACAAGCAAATTAAGATGTATTCGGTACGGCTACATTTTATACCCAGTAATTTCGCTTTAGATACATTTTTACTATTCTTTGCAGTCAAGATTATTTTAGAATGGAACTAAAAACAAAAGTCTTGTGGTTTTCACGTATGTAATAACTTTCTAAGCACTACTACGAGTATCTCCAAATTATTACTCATGTGTCATTTTATTTTTAATTTAATTTGATTAGGGTGGAATTATTTTATAATTTTGTACGAATTTTTGTCTTTACTTAGACCATCAATTAATCAAGGTTTCCGCTGACGGTGGATACCTGATAAAAGTTTTGGACATAATAAATGAATGAATGAACACTTTATTGTAATTTTTGCTATAAATAAATAGGTACACATTATATGTATAGTTACATAATCTTATATCTAAATTAAATAAAAAACGTACAATAGGCGGCCTTGTTGCTCAAAGCAATTTCTTCCAGGAAACCTTATTAGTAAAAAAACTTCTAATATATATAGAATAAAGGAGGTACAATAGACACGGCACAAAGAAGCTTGATTAAGGTTCATGGGTCGTATTAAAATATATGCATGCAATACTAATTTCAGTGATTTCTTTTCCAAAATAATTTATTACACAGCTATCTGATTTATAAATTAATTCTGCATCAATTTTCGCTAGCGGTTTGATAAGCAAATTGATGTTATGCTGATCAGGCGCGAAAAAAGCAAAAGAACTAAGCATTCTAACTGCTAGTCTCAAATGCAGAAACTGGTTTGTTCTTGGAATATCCGATGATAAAGTGCTAGTGAAAGTCTTGATCGACGTATGTAAACTCACATTAATAAACAGTTCCGGTTTATTTTAGATTTTTAGCTTTAATTATTATTTTAATTGCCCATAATTGCCAAAGTTATTGTTTTGTGGCAACCCCAAATGGATTTTTAAATGAATTGAGCAACAACAGACTGTTGCCTACAATCTGTAGCTAGCCCAACTAATCTATATCATCGGAGCCTACCTGTCGGAAGCGTCTCCAAAATGCTGGTTGCATTGCTTCGGTGTATGATAATGCTGATGCGCTGCGCCAGTTACCCGCAGCTCTCGGTTCACGCGTTGCTTCGACTAGACGACGCTCATATTTTTTAAAACCTGGAGCCTCTAGACTCCAAACGGCACGTGCAGCACGTGCTTCGGCTCTGTCAAGACATGCATATTTGTGCCGCTTGGGATCCTCGTCCAAATCTAATACGAGTATCAAACAATTCCTTGTCAAATCACACATCGTAGCGTCCGATCGCCGTTCGGAAAAAAGATATTTTGGGGAGCAGCACCGGGTCACTATGTTAAACCGTTCGAGCTTCGTCTAAATTTGTACGAGTATCAAACAATTCCTTGTCAAATCACACATCGTAGCGTCCGATCGCCGTTCGGAAAAAAGATATTTTGGGGAGCAGCACCGGGTCACTATGTTAAACCGTTCGAGCTTCGTCTAAATACGAAATTTTGAATGAACGTCGAGGTCCCACCTCGAAGAAGATAACTTAAAAAAAAAAAAAAAAATAAGGAACTAATGCTGTCGACGGAAGACAGGAATTCTGGTAGGACTATATTTAACATTTTGCGAATACCTTCCAATTTGACAGGAATCAGATATTAACCGAGAAATTTTATTATATTTTATATTGTCTTTTGTATAATTTATGTTGTCTAAGCCCGCCGTTGATAATAAATACCTACCATAAAGCAAAAAACCTTATTCTTGTTCTGTTATTATTCGTTTCTCGTTATCTTTTACCGGCACTATAAATATAGCTTCGTTTAAATTTTATAACAAAATCATTTTTTTATTCATTTACAATACAAAATTCCTGTATCGATGCCATAAACACGAACTAATTACAAAAGTCCTTCAGAGACTGCGATGCGGAAATTAAATGGCCAAATTACTATTTACCTGTACCTATATTCAGCCTGCACCAAATAAACTGTAACAATAATACCACTTTTAAGTCTTGACAAGGTTTTAAGATTGCCATTTAGTGGTCTCTAGTCGCAGATGTTAATACGCGAATCATGACCTCATGTTTATTTAGGGTGCCTCATCCGCCGTCATTTGTTTTTAAAACCTAGGTTTCTACGTGAATAGAATTTAAAACTCCCGTAATATTTCAAGAGGTGTCATCGCAGATGTCCTTGAGACTATTTCCTTTATTCTACTACATTTGTAGATAACCTAATAACCATTTTATGGTTTTAATGTATAATTTGTATATTGAATGGAGTTTTGCCTTAAAGACGGTTCTCAAGTCTACAATTATATTTTACCCGTAAAATAGAGTAACAGAGTCAGTGTTTCCAGTACATTCAGCAAAAACTCCAATAATGTAATTTAATCAAGCTCTCGAGCGTGGGATTACTTACAGACAAGTTTAAGCCAGAACTGAGTCTTAATTTATCTTGTACTTTTCCAGTAATTGGTATTTACTTAAATTTACGTATTACATTTTGTTATCGAACTCTACTAGATAAAGGTAAGCTGTTTTTTTTGTTATTATTCTTTAGCAAGAATCTACCTCTATGTTAGTTCTCCCAATATTCTGTCGATGTACGTCGATTTATAAGTTTAGTTTCGATATAGTTAATGAGAATATATCTTTCCCAGTTCTATTCTTCCCATGACGAACCACCAAAATTAAGCGCGGCCCAGATGAATCTGCAAAACGAATAAAACCGCAACAGTGGTATCCAATTAAGTGGATTGCTAATAAAAGTGAAATCGCAGTGAGTGCAGTGGCCTGCGAGCGGCTGCCGGCGACTCCGGCCGACGACCAAGGCGACACACGCTTTGCCTTGTGTGTCTATGTCTCACTGATATATTTAATACGATTTTTATATTTATTTTATTTTATCTGCTACTCCTAATCATCATAGTACAGGTAACAAAGCGTAGCGTACGGGAGAAATGATTTATGTTACATATGACCAAAATGGCTATACCAGTAGCCGCATCAAAAGTATTAAAACGTTTACTTATACAGGGTGTTCGGTAGACCGTGTGCCATATGGTAATAAAGGGTGGGAACCAAGTGCAATGCTGGCGGTGTTAAGGTCGGAGTGGGGAAATGCTCAATAATAACTGGGATAATTTTCAAGGATTAAAAACCCGCCAGGCTATTGCAATTATTTCCACCTACCCCCAGTTACCATTAAGAAGCATGCCAAACTATATATATACCTATATATTATTATGGACAGTGAGGCGAAGACTCAAAGAAGCTAACTTGACCCCAAAAAGGCCAGCAACGGGACCCAAATTGTCTACAGCCCACCGACAAGCCCGACTTCAGTTTGCTCGTGCGTGATCACTTAGATTGGGATATACAGCAATGGAGCCGAGTTTTGTTCGCGGACGAGACTAGGATGTGCCTGCATGGCAGCGATCGTCGACGGAGAGTCTACAGGAGACCGGGAGAGCGATACGCACAATGCTGTATAGCGGAAACAGTGGCATATGGGGGTGGGTCTTGTATGATGTGAGCGGGGATTTCAATTGAAGCTAAAGCGGAGATGGTATTCGTACCCGGTGGAGGTCGGGGAGGAGGACTAACCGCAGAAAGGTATATCAACGACCTTCTGCTGGGCCATGTACTCCCTTACGCCGGGTTTATTGGCGAAAATTTCCTGCTAATGCACGACAATGCCCGCTGCCACACCGCTCGTGCGACTAGACAGTACCTGGAAGAAGTCGGGATTCCCACAATAGACTGGCCAGCCGTCAGCCCTGACATGAACCCTATCGAACACCTGTGGGACGAGCTGAAAAGGCGGGTACGAGGAAGATCTCCAGCTCCGGCGTCAATAGAAGACCAAAAACTGCTCTTATCGAAGAGTGGCAGGAAATTCCACAGGATTCCATCAGGAAACTCATTAGGTCAATGAAAAACCGTTTACAAGCAGTCATTAGGGCCAGGGGGGGCAATACAAAATATTAAGCGGGAAATAACAAAGATTTTAAATAAAAATTTGATATTTTCATATTACTTCTTATTAATTTAAAAATCCACAACTTCGACCTATTGTAATAATTCACTAAATGAAGGTAGGAAACTTAATTAAATTTAAATAATTTTTATACCATTCGAAAGCTAACAAAATTTATTTTCAAATGGTATACACCAATCTGCAGTTTATTCCATGGAAAAGGTAAAATATGGTCTGCAGAAACCAGCGATGAAGTGATTCCAGTTTATAGCTCGCAAGTGTATTTAGACTAGATCTTTTAGCAGAGAGTCTCAAAGAGAATAAAACCACTACGTTGAGAGTCTAATCATCTGTCGATGGGCGATAGTCTTATGTACCTACTTAGGATCAATGACTTATTTTGCGTACCTTTATTAACGTGTTTAGGTTTTGTAAGCTTTGGCCGCGTATGTGGGCCGGTTAGTCGATTTGAAAGTAAATACAAAAAATTAAGCTTATAACTAAAACCTAATTATGATAATGCTTATCGGAAGTATCACGATAAGACTATTTGACTAGATGGCTTTACGTCAAATATTGGTTACACCTACAAAATGTAAATTTTATAGAACATTTTGTATGAAATCGCATCTACATAGAGACCTAGTTTTTTCTCGGTAGATAGGGTTGATTCAGTGGGTTTCTAGAATTTTAGGTTGATTTTTTTGTGTGTCATATTTGACAGTGACATTGTATTTATTCAGGGTAGGAACAAAGCGCAAAAAATTGTGTTATTTAAATATTTCTGATTTTGCTAAAATTAATAGTGTCTTATCAACCAGTCATTATAACAGATATATTATAAACCAAGTGCCCCAATAAAAAAAATCTAGTACATTGATAACTAATTCTGCAAAATACTGTGATATTAATGAGCAAAATACTGTAATAATTGATGTAAAATTAAGTGTTTATTACATAATCCTGCAAAATATCTGTGTAAGCTATGTTGGGTTAGCATATATATCCTCGCTTCAGCCCAAAACACCATTACGTGAATTAACTCTACCTACCCGAAAATAGTCCACCGAACAAGATGATGTCTGTGCCGTGAGCAGACACCGAGGGGTGCGCGGGCGCAGCTGAGGTTCGTTCGAACCATGATTTATCTTTAGCTTAGATTTAGATCCGGCTCGTGTAAGTACCGCGCAGTGGTCGCCCACGCCTATTATCATATCCATCGCCTATACTTCGCTCTATTATCAAACTAAAAGGATCACTTGACATACTGTGCCATTTATTATTTATTGGAGAAAAGCCCGGAGAAAATTATGTGCTTACGGATTTGTGGTGTGTGACGTATCGATCATTCTTCGGCGTAACTTCTTCGACACAACTAATATTACAATTCTCTAATATCTCTCTAATATTCTGTAATATCTCATATCTAGGGTCCAAAGCGCGGAGAAGACCGTAGGCGCCCGATCGTAGTCCAGACGAACTAAGGTATATTTTTCATGCTTTATTTATCTGCGCGCACTTGGCTTAACTATGAACAGATATTTTCGGTTCTTTTATTATCTCCTGCGCCTTTACTCCCGGGATCTTTTTCCTCAAAATTCTCTCAGAAATTTTATTTGCTCCCGATTCAATTCTGTTACCGATTCATGAACTCGTGCTAAACGTGAATGCCGCCGCCTAAACAAGTCTGAAAGTAGGTAGGTCAACGCCGCGGCGACGGCGTGGCGCTATTTAGAGAATATTATTGTTTAGCTGTTCAATTCAATTCTTATATTATTGTGTACCTACCTACTTTATTTTTGGCATTTCGATTTGAAGCTTAATTTGATCTTTAATGTTCCCTTTTGCGTACATATTGTGCCGTAAGAAAGAAGTCATGTCACTTTTGTGTTATTGTACTTTTAGGCCATATTTAGTTATCAACAAAGTAAATTTATGAATTATAAGAATTGAATTAGCTCTATTAGAGGGTTAAAACACATTACAAGTACAACTATTTTCGTTCGAAGCTTTTATCGCTAACTGTACCAAACAATGCCATGGACCTGCTGGGAAAGAAAATATTATTTTTTAAAAATATCGTGGACCTATGGGAATCACAGTATGAAGCTAAGATTTTTGAAAACAATGGAGTCCTGGACCTTTGGGAATAAGCCTTTTCTAACAATTCAAGCCTTCTTTGCTAGCATGCATAGTAGGTAAATGTTAGCAGCATTGCTAGATATTGGTATATATCTGATTGAAAGAAAAATTGACTTGCTTACCTGATACATCTTGGTACCAGCTATCTCCGTACACAGATATTGCTATAATGTGGCTGTACATTCAAGCTGAAGCCGGTCTCACGCTAAAGTGGAATCTGTTATAGACATAATGACTCACTCACGTTAGCGAGGGATAGCGTGCTCGGCTTATGTCCACAGGCTATACAATACCTATATGTTACTCCCATATTAACTTCAACGTAAGAAGATAATTTAAAGAAATAGGCACATACGCTTAGAACACTTTACATTTTTTTTGAATAGATATGTATGTAAAAAAATCTATAGTGTAAATTCTACATTTCCTAAAGACATGAAAGATTGTGTCAGTTTTCTCTGCTGAACACGTTACAATTTTAGACAAGGTTTATGATATCATTACGTATATAATTTTATCTATACTAATATTATAAAGAGGAAAGATTTGATTATTGTTTGTTTGAATGGAATAGGACACTACTGAAATAATTTGAATCCTTAATTTTTGATGAATATAGGCTATAGAATATTTCAAAAAGTTAGGGAACCCATATGGAATCTTCAATAATGTAGCCCAACTCTTGTAAAAATTTATAATTTTGTTAAATACCCGGGCTAAGGCGTAGTGGTTCGCTTGTTTTATGTGTAGAAGAGGAAACATAAAAGCTACCTTCAATAGTCATGCGGGAAATTAAATCACTAAGACCGCTTTCATCGACTTATAGTCCACTGTTCCTCGTTACATTGTTCTTGAATTTATGTCTATATCAGCGTTTACCATTGCCTGAATGTCCATAGCTTAGAATATATTGTAATTGTCTATTGCAGATACATTGGAATAATAAAGGAAGTTTTCTAAACTGGTTTGTTCAAATAGAGAAGTTGAAAAGTCGTTTTTCATACCATAAATACCTATGCATACAATGCCTACGTAAAGGAAAAGTTAAAACTATGCTAGACACTTATATATAGGAATCCGTAGCATTACTATATAAAGTTTCTTGTTCGCAGAAATTTATTTAAAAATAACATGCAAATCGGCTTTGTGTTGCCAATGAGTTATCTATTAAAATATGAGAAAGAGGAAAGATTTGATGGTTTTTTGATTGTTTGAAGTAGTTAATAATTGGTTAATAATTTCATTTAATTTTTTACTTATTATAGCTCCAAAAACACTGAACCGATTTGAAAAAAATCTTCCGCCATTACAATTCTACGTTATCCATGATCAACATAGATTATAAAATATTTTCAACGAAGTAAGGGATTCGAATGAACATTTTAATAATGTAACCATGTAACACAAAGTGTGTACAAATTTATTTTTTTTTAAATTTTTATTGAATATCTGTGCATGGCCGGGGCGGACCGCTAGTTTCTAAAATAAATTACTGCCTATATTGTAATTCTATTAAGGTGTTTTACGCTTCACAAGATACTATGAAAATGTGGCATACTTTGCATCAACAATCCGCCAATAAAAACACCAATTGCCATACACCGCGAAACCATAAAGTAACGATCGATGTAAATAAAACACGCAATTAAGCTCAAATTCCTCATTAGCCAGTACGTGTTGTATTAACGTAATGGCGTCTGTTGGCAACTAATTATCCCCAGTTTGTAGTAACAGTCCACGGAAGGAGGTCGCGGTACACCTACTGCGGTCGTCACTGCTATAGGTACGGTCGAATCTAACCTACACTTATTATTATCTCGCCGAAAAGAAAAAGTGTACCGATAGAGCTGTGTAAGAGCCAGACGTAAATCAAATTGAAGATGCTCGATAAAGTGGATAATAATTAGTGGAAGACGTGAAAGCGTTGGGAGAAAAATTCGTGAGAGTTTGTGTTAGTATGATTGTGCAGTTGGCGAGGGACATCCGGTTATTTTGGTTGGAATGTTGCTGCTGAATTGAATGCATTGATGGTACAAATTTTCCTTATTCGTTCTTTTATTGGTCCGAAAGGTTCAGAAGGTGTTGGCTAAATTACTTTTACCTTCAACATGAGTAAGCATGGGGAAAAGGGAAAACCCTTATTTCAAGTTTAAAAAGAAACAGCATCAAAAACCACTACGGTGATCAAAGTTTACCAGTTTAGCGGTTGCTATCTCGACAGCAATAATAATCGCCCACGCATACAACCGCTTTGTCATCCACTTGTTTGCGATTATTTAGTTTCGTATGAATCACAGGCCTAGCCTAACTATCTAGACGTCTGAGCCTTAATGAAATCCCGATAACGGTATTATAACGATGTCTTATGGGCTTACCAATTACACAAGAGTGAGAGTAATGATTACAAGCCATAGAAGAAAAATAAGTGTCACAGACACGCGTTTTAAAGCATAGGTAAATTAAGTCAAAATTATTATGTGGTGTGAGCGTTGATGTCTTTTGTACCGAGTTTTTGTGTCATTCTTTGTAATGGCCCTGCCAAGTCGAGTAGATAGTAAAAGATTTGAAACTATCATTATTAACACTAAACTCAAAACTTACAAAAAGGCTTACTTAAATAGCAGATTAACTAGACAATAAAAAGGATTTGGACGAGTTTTGCACAAACTCGAAATCTAAAAAATTTAATAATCTAAAATCTATAATTAAAATTATTCTTGATAATAAAATTAAACTAAATCTTACTTCATAAGAAATAGTTAATGTCTGTCGTTCACTTCTTTAATTTACCAATAAAAGATTAAAGTGAACAAAAATTTCATAGCTCACTTTATTTCCTAGTATTTTGTGATGTGCCCAAGACTCCTACAAGGTCTTAAAGAAATAAAGCACTTTGGTATTTGATTCAAATCATGGTAAAGATCCCGTTATGAATGAAGATTTGGAATAGACAATAAGGTACCGACGTAAAACTTATTTATATTGTTAACGTCTTGATATTAACTTTTAAAAGTTTACGTATTTTATACTTATATGAAAAAAGGTGTTAGGAGGCCATCTCCTTTGGTGAGTTTTTTAATACTTCTATGATCTTTTTATTTTCGTAAAGAAAGAGTAAAACCTTAAAAAAACAGACAGCGCATCAGTATTCCCACACAGCGAGGCAATGCAGTCTAACTGGTATTGTTTTATATTAAACTCGTTTAATTCTAGCATACGTAAACCCATATTATTTGTAATCAATGCTCTAATTACTATTTCATCTCTTAGGCAGAGGCTTCACAAGACGTACCTACTAACCTCTTCAAAGATGGAGATGCCACGTAATTGGGCTCGATTCACTTTTTGCGAATGCATTCATGAATATTCCATTAAAGCGTCATCATTATGTCAAAGCGCAGGCGCGGATGCATAAAATCACTGACCATATTCGTATTCGGATAAAGTACCTGCACTTATTAAATGATAAAATGTAGGATTTCAATTTCGAAACTTTTTTTAACTTTGTCCGATCAAACATCATGAATATTTTAATCAAATAATCATTTTCTGTATGTATAATTCTAATAAAAACTTTTATGAACAAAAATTACAATACTTAACAAAATAAAACTATTTCGACTTTAATTTTCACTAATACATATATATTTCCTAAAAATCGAATCCACGACCAGAAGGCAACATTGCCACGTTAGATGGCAATGATGCTATGTCTATGTCGTTGACCGAAATAAAAGCCAGCATTCCAATCACCTGTGGACTCTATCAGTAGCTTTGTAAGATCTTTATATAAATATATACCTACATATGTTTTTATATTCAACTAACCTTTGTGTGTTTGACCACAATCCCACCTGATGGAATGTTTTTTGTTTTTTATAACTGATAGACCTCCGTTTGGCCTGTGTTCTTACAAATTTGAATTTACCCAACGTTTTTATTGTATTTTAACATTGGTTAGATCTTTGCACCTTATTATAGGGTCATTGGTACCCACTTACGTTTTTGCTGTAAGTAAACAAATGGTAGAGTGAATAACCCACAGAAGTTAACGACACCTGATTCATTCATGAGAGTTCAATGTAAAGGTATTCATTGTACCCTTTTCACTGTACCCTTAACCCAAAGATACCCTTCATAAACTTTGATGATTAAGCTTATAATCTTATGAAAACAAAAGATTCATGAATGAAAGCAAATGAAAAGTAGCGCAACCGGAGCAGGCTATTGAATGCACAAGATAATCGTCCGCATCAATAACACTTATATCTTAATTAATGAATTGTCCAAAGTGCCTACCGGCCATCTAAAAAGCTAATTGGATAAAATTAAACCACAGTGTATTACTCAATTCAATCAACATAATTTCATTACATGTTTGCTGAGAGGGAGGTCAATAAAAGTCAGTACAGGTTCAATAAGGGGCCACTTGAAAGGTGAAATGTAAGGTTCAATAGAGAATACCAATCAATATGGGCGCTATTCAATAGAATGGCGATGATCGAGTGCTTGATGGATTTATGTTACCTACATGGTAGTTTATGTGAGCGTTGATATGGGCACCATATTGGTGGGCTAAAATAAATATGCTTCAAATGATATGCATAAAGATATTTTATATAAAGTTTTGATTCTCGCTTTTTCCTGTAGCTCAAAGATATTTTTCAACTATGGTCGATCTGAGAGAATTTAATTAAGAGCTCAAATTTCGTTTATAAATCCAAAATTTACACGCTTGGAGTATATATATATATATATAGTATATTTATTGAAGAAAGGATTGTAAACACAATAAGTTAAATTATTAAAATTTTCATACGGAACGGTAAATGTTTTTAAAAAGTTCTATAACTTATACTTGTAAAGAATAATGTAGAGTTCTAACAGTGAAAGAATTTTTTAAATCGGCCCAGTAGTTTTGAAGCCTTGTAATCCAAACAAACAAACTTTTGCTCTTTATAATATTAGTATGGATATTAGGTGATCAAAGTTTTATACAATTTTGTCTGTGATCTAAATACACTAACTATTAAAAGTCTACCATCAAACTTTTCAACGTGGTAGAGGTGGTGGAAAGCTTAAATTTTTTTAACACCGTCAATTTGCTACGGTCACTCTCACTCACAAGCTCACAACGGAATTTACCAATGCAGTCCACATAGATATGCAAAGAAACCAGTTACTTGATCAGCCACCCACACGCTTCGAAACTGAGGTGCCTACCTACTTGTTTTTTTAAGAAAGCATTGCTTATAAATCATTTTAGCCTAACAACAGTTTCAGATGTAGTACCTATGTACATATGTGCTTTGATCAATAAACATGAGTTATAATGAAAAGTAATCCCTACTGATTGTTTTTATTATTAAAACTGCACAACGTTTTAATGCTATGTAACTAGATCCCAATGATGTGTGTTGTTTTAGTTTTAAACAATCGATGATCGTAAGAAGTGTTTTTAAAGCAAGAAGATATTTTTTTGAAGTCGTGTAGGTCTAACTTGATATAAATATTCTCGTATACGTTTTTAAATAGCACGAGCCTTTCCTCTTGTTTATGTTCGAATTATAAATTTTCTTTGTAAATTATCCATTTATATTATAGTACAAGCAATAAAACTAGTGCATAACGGATACAATAAATGTGAATAAAATGTAAACTGCAAACCAACAACGGCGCAGCGCGGCGGCGGGGCGGCGGCGCGGCGCTCTATTTTGCGCTCTCTTGACCTTTTAATGGAAGAGCAATTATTATTTAATCCACGGCAGTGCAGCTAGCTCTAGTACCTAAGGTACGTAACGCCCGCGTTATTGTGGCAGGCACTAACTGCAGCTATTGACGACTGCGATTATGCAAGAAGCCGGACACTACACAATGTTGAGTGCATTTTATTTGTAGCGCAAACCGCGATTCGTGACTGGTCTGTTATGCTGATCGTTTATGGCGGATGTCTTGATATATCTCAGGAGCTTGGTAGCGAGGGCTTTGTTTTAATACCACGTTAATTATTGAGTTTCGATTCTCTGACATTTATTGTTCCAAGATCGGAACGCGGATACTATTAGGTTCTGCTCCACATAAAAAAGTCCAGTTATATATTTCTTTTCTAATCATACGCATTGGCCTAAAATTCCTAGAATTATGTAGGTATGTATAATATAAAATCGCCGAATAAAGCTAGATCTATACTAATATTATAAAGAGGAAAGATTTGATTGTTTGTTTGTTTGTTTGTTTGTTTGTTTGTTTGTTTGTTTGTTTGTTTGTTTGTTTGTTTGTTTGTTTGAATTGAATAGGCTCCGAAACTACTGGACCGAGTTAAAAAATTCTTTCACCATTGCAATCCTTAATTTTCCGTGATGAACATAGGCTATATAATATTTTCAAAAAAGTTAGGGATCCACATGAAAAATTCAATAATTGAACCGTGGGCTGTATATTCAACCTCTTTTTCTATTATGGCGCGTCAGAATAGAAAAAGAGGTTGTATAGCGCACGGTGCTTGCTTTTTCTCTACGGCCAGTGTCAGTTTTGGAATGTCGAGTCAATGTCAAAAACCCCAATGGTGTTAGAAAAAGTAAAGATCCGTATGAAAACTGTGAAACCCATCGTTTTAGTGTGTATAATTTCTGAAATTTTTGTTTAATACCCGTGCGAAGCCGGGGCGGACCGCTAGTTACTAATATTCTTTATAGTTATAGCGAGTCTAATAAATACGTCTAATGTATGGTAATTGGAAACCATTTAGACTTGAAAACTTTTCTTTTCGCTTTTTAGGTTTTATATGGATTTCTAAATCCAATAACTATATTTTGTGTTGTATATGCATAACTTCAAAAAAGAAAAAGCAAATGTAGGTACTTTGTATTTTCCCGCTTTCATTCGAATTCCCAAATAAGTAGAGGTAAAAGTCACTTTTTCTTTTGTACGTCCTTTATTAAAACAAAAAACACGGGAAATCCATGATTACATATCCTTCTGATCTCAGAACGTATCCTTCTGTGTTTATTTATAGTCAGGCTGGCAGCAACCTATTTTTTGCTGTCCTTGATATCCATGTGACAACAAACTTGTTCCGGAAAAACCCGGTATCCGGAACTGTGCATAACTATTGCTACTGAGTGGTCTACCAAGTTTAAATCATTCACACTTTGCAAGTAACTTTCAAGTGATGTTTTTGCTAGACGCGCTAATTACTTGCGCCGAATTCGTAGAACTTGTGTTTTTTACACAAATTTGAGGTTTGAAACTGTTTTTAACATTTCGTATAATGTTCTTGTACGAGTCATCGTCAGCCTATATCAATCCACTGCTCACAGAGAGCGCCATAGATGGTTATCATTTGGGGGTTATTGCCCTTATCCCCACTTTTACGAGTAATAAACTATAATTATTGATAAAATTGCCCTTCTAAAAGTGATAAAACTAAGGTATTGACTCAGTTTGTTTGGCAAATACTACCGTCTTAGATAGTAACTGTGTACAATTTCTACTATGTGGCGTTGTTTCGCAAAGTTTTCGCTGGGCCAATATTTGTGTTTGACACACATATTGGTTCTAGCATCTGATTTTACGCGCTTGCACAGTTGTGGAATTCTCCTCGGCTTAAACGCGAGTGAAATACTTATTGCAATAGGCAAGCTTAGATCCGTTTCTCCAGATGATTGACATGGCATCTCGCCAAGTCCAACCTTGATTTGCAGCGCATGTTTTGATTTAAGCAACCGGTAGGTGCCTACCAAAAGTCTAAGATATTTTAGAGCTACGAACCGATACGTGTGCGGACATGCTATATATTTTAGTGACCAAGCAGTTACCATTTAGTACTAATTATCAACAAAGTAGGTTAATCGAATTGCTAAATCAAATTATGAACAATAAATTAACTATTTATGACGCTATAAACGTATTTCCAAAATAATTGACACAAATGTGCTGTTGTTTGAAATATTTTTTACGAGCCATTATGTTATAATGCGCTCTCGTCTCATTTAATCATAAAACATATCCCCAGATTAAACCTAGATTGGTTTGCTGAATTGTGAAAGGCAACCACTCTTTCAAGTTTTGCTTGATTCCGGCCAATTAATTGACGCGGTCTCTGAAAATTTATGTAATAAGTGAGGTAGTGGCAAAAATTGGGTAAAAATAATAATAAAAATTATATATATATTCTGCAATATAGTAAAGTTACAATTACTAAACATTTGTGCGAAGTGTAACTCGCGCGCTGAGGGACTTTGAACTTTATGACATACACATAAAAGTATATGTTGTGTCTGTCATAACCATAACCCTAAAAAATTTCGGCCTTCTCCTGATGGCTTAGATTTTGAGGAAATTGATATAAGTGTAAATACCAGCAAGATGGAATATGTTTATATTTTTAAATTATATTGTTTTTACTTTGTTAATAAAGTTAAATCAAAGGACGAGACAAAATCAGTCGCCACCCAGAATATAAGATATTTATTTATGACGGAGCCGTTCATACTAGCGTATTCCGTGCTTGCATGCATTCATGCTTGCTGTCACATATATATCAATAAAGACTATTCGAGAAAAATCTAAAACACTAATAAAAAATACTTTCGATTTTAGATTTCAATAACTTTATTTCTTTGCGATTACAAAATCAGCACTTAGAACAAATCAAAATTCATACAGTTCATTGTTATAATACAAGAAATAAATGGTTATTGATTTCTCTTCTCTTAGTTTTGTCTACTAGTGGAAATGAAAAATATTTTTTTATGTGGTAACTTTATATTTGGTAGGAGTGCATGCGACTACTACGTTCAGAATACAGCCTGTGTTGGTATAATTTAGGCGCAATTTTTGCAATCGATTTGAGATAAATTCAACTAAGAATTATTATTATTATTATTATTTAGTTAGATCATTGTAATTTATTTGTTAATAAAGGCTTGGTCACTATTAATACTAAGAATACGTTTGTAAATTTTATAGATTCATTTGACTGAACGGCGGAATATCATGCATGGTGATATTTACATAGCAAATGCGCGTGCGCATAACGTGACTCGTGACTATGATTATAGAGCAGCATTGTATCGTGCGCTTAATGCAACGCTAAGCTGCGTAATGTTCAGACAATAGCTCGCTTCTTAAAGTGAAAACAGTCATTGTAATGCGGAACATAAATTTATCCATTCAGATAACATTTTTCATAAAAATATGAAACGATAATGTGCATGTTGCAGTGGCAAGCTCCGATTCATTTAGGTATCCACTTAAAATAATAATCCACAACAATATCAGGCAAAACATCAGACTACCTAAACTTTTTTTTCTTACTTACTTACTTATACTTCGGAATCATATAAACCATTCCATGGTTGCCTGGTAGAGATCTCCCATAGCAATAAGGCCGCCCTTTACTTTACTTACTCTACTTTAAGCATGTCTGTTTGTAATCTTTCTTTTTGTGGTATAGTGAAAAATAATTCTATCTATATTATGATAGATCTATAAACTATGATTCAGCATACTTCGAAGGAGGTATTCCGGTGTGATACCGGCGATAAAGCCAGCATTGACTGGTATATTAATATTGATCTATAAAAATGACCCTCTTTGAAGCTGCGTGTTAAAAGTTTCGTTTGCATTTATGGGTATTGGATAGTACTTATGTGAAGTATCGAAAGTAAGCGCGAGTGTGGTCGTAAGACTGCGCAGAATGCGTGTACGTTGGAGGCTATTGCGGTCGGTTTCACCTCGCACGTGTATCTGAGATCTCGTTGCAGGGGGCGTTTCACACGCCTTTTTTGGAATAACTCGAGCAAATTTCGTCGGAAACTTTTATTTCACTGCGAGGTGCACTCGAAAATCGTACTTTTATTTTAATGAGCCCGTTCTGCAGCTACCTCTCGCTCGCACCCGCAGCCGCTGGCTGCACTGAATAAATAAATGACTTGCTCTACTTTCTATGAGATCGTTTCTTTGGTCAGCCAGAAATAATTCGTTTCGGCATGTGCCTGCACGACATTCTTTCATCCCACTATATTCAGTTGTTTGTAACAATAGGTATCCCAACACCTACCGAAAATAGGTATCTACTGCATACATCACGTATTTCATTCAAATTGTTTGGTTTAGATAACTAATTGAAATAGAGTGAAGCGTTGTTGCAATTTTCCGAACTCATTTCACATAGAATGTATTTACAGAGATCTCATACGTAGACCAAATTGTTACTTACCGGACGTGGAAAGGTGTTGTTATTGTTAGTGCAATGCACTTGCATGCGTCAACAGGCGAAGGACACGCTTTGTCTGGATCAGGTGGTCGCAGGCAGGTGGGGGGAGAGCAAGTCACCGAGGCCGCTTCCTGTCGCAGGACTGGTTCTGTGGTTTGAACCACTTTATTTTGCAGTTTGCACCAGTTTCCAAGCATACAAAACGAACTGCCTTATATGTTGACGCACTCGTTTATACCACTTTAATGGATTTTTACGTTTGATATTTAAAATTCCGCCTTCTTGAAGCCCAAGTGAAGGTTGCAACACGTAGCGCCAGTTTCGTTAACATTGCAACGATTTGCCTTCCCAAATCTTATGTTTGTTGTTAAAATGGTGCAGTTTCATGTAAAATGGGAGAGTTGTTACTAATCTTAGCAATTACCAACCCGTCTGCTAAACGTGGTGATTACGGGAAAGCTCACCTTGTTTGGGACGTCACCTTTAGCAGTGAGGTTGAGAAGTAGGTACGCAAGAAATGACGTTTGTATGACAGATTTCAGTAAACAAAGCCTCGCCATTACTCGGCCACGAAAATGCATATTGGAAAAAGATGATCTTTTTAATAAAGTCGAAGATTATTGTATGTAACTATGTCTTCATGATGTTAAACTACGTTAACCTGCTCAACGTGGTGTAAAAGACGGAAACCTGACCATAAAATATATATTTTTTTGTTACAGATAAAACACAACGGTGCACATTCGTCAGTATCTGCTCGTTATAAGAAACAGGTAAATACAACCAGAATTCTGAAACCCAAATCTTTTGGTTCTAGACACATATAGAGCAATCTTCGAACTTGGAATACTTATATGTATGTCTTATTCACTTTTATAAAAACCCTATGCTTTAGAGTCTACATCACGTTACATTATACAGTTTGTGCACATAATATGACGCGAGCATTGCATGATTTTGCACTGAAGGTGAAAGTCACCGCGGCAAGACATCTCGTCTGTATTCACCCTTTGCTTCCGGTACTACCTGTTCAATGGAATCCTCGATAAATTGAATTAATGAATAGAGCAAATGGATTATTATCGCAGAGCCGGTCTGGCTTTCATCAGCCAACGACGGCACTCGAAGCTGTAAACCATAGACGCGGTGCAATATTTATTGCTATGGCTTCGTGGTTTTCGAATCGATGAACAATTTACACGATATTTCGGTTTCTTCAAAAGTAAGCTGTTCGCTGTAAAATTAATCTTCTCAGGTAACAGTTGATTTTCTGGTTTAACTGCAGTCAAACATAACGCTTTTACATAAATAGGAATAATAAAAACCAATTTTAAACAACTTTTTACCTATAAAAGGAGTTTAAGTTTCTCCTGTCACTATAAATTAAATTAAAAAGACGTTAACCCATTCGTAACTCAAGATGCATCTCCGTAACATTTAACTTTTAGATAAATATCTTGAGCGCCATTTTCTGTCCGTTATGTTCGTTCAAAAGTCAAGGTCAGCATGTCATATGTCGGCTAAATCCAAAAGTATTCAATAACTGTAATTATCAAGAGAGACATATAAAGCACAGCGTGTAAATTTTACAAATATAAGTCAAATATTTATTAACAAAGTAAATCACTAATAAATAAGAACTAGTTTTTCACTGGAAACAATTGATCTAACTGCAAACCATTTCTGATCCAAATACCATGATTATGGTTTCAGAAGCTATAAACCAAAAAAATTATCAACCTTTTACAAGCAGTTAAATCCTCAATTTGCGCCGTACACAAAATCCAAAAAAATATAGGCATGTATTTACAACCAGGAAAACTTTACAGTTCGCTCTACGAATACGGCGTAAATAAATATGATCTGATTGATATTTTATTCAGTCGAAAGATAAATCGGAATTTCCCATAAAGCTGAATTATTCAGTTGATGAAAGAAGATAAATGAGTATATTTAATGAAACAAGGAAGTGCACTTTGAATAAGAGTTTATACAGTTTAATGACAGAGTTTGATAGTTTCATTTATACAGGGCGTCCCGAGACTATAAATAATCTGCTTTAAATTTATTCTTTTGTTTTAAAACACATTTTTTTTGTTATAAGACATTATTTCGCTATTCTTTCGTTTTAATGCACAATTTTTAGATTACGATTATTTATTGATTAAATTATAATTGTTTTATCCATTCTTTCGATTAGCATTATAAAAATACGGATTAATCTTTTTTCACATTGGAGTCGATTCGATTCCTACACGAAGCAAGTAATTTTCTGAAAATCTATGAATGCAGTACAGTACTACTTGGTTTTTAAAAATAAAATACAGTCTCGTTTAAGAGAAATATCCTATCTACAATATATAACGTACTTTCCTTTTATGTCGCATAGTTTTAGGACGTCCTGTAAACTAACAGTAAAAGCTTGTTTCAACAAACCATATTGATTATAATTATTACTTACCTACTGTTAGTGCGAGTTTTTAATAGCTATATTTATATTAACTTGTGCAAGATTGTATCTAGATAATTATGTTAAACAATTTTATTAAATTAATGAAATTAATTGAAAATCTCACAATTCAAACAACATATTAGCATAAATATTCCACGATGAAATAACTGTGTTGGCTTGCTATACAATACTCTTAGGAGTTGTTTTTATGCTATTTTGCATAAACACCTTTGTTAATCATAACTTTCTATTTAAATTGATTAAAAACTTTAGATTACATAATTTTTGTGTAAAAATCTGTAAGCGAATGATAAATTAATCTTGCTAAATGCATTAGTATTCTTCTAGAAAACTGGCACAAGTGTATAAAATGTTCTAGTCTGGTGCATCGTATAAGAACCAGTTATAAATCTTGAAAAATCAGTGTTGCCGATTTATAACCATTAATCACCAAAAAAGGTATAGGAAAGCTAAAACATCTACTAGTTTAAAATATTTAATAACATAACTTAATAATGCCATGTTGAATTTCAATGCATATTCGTTGACCGAAGTAAAATAATACTACATAAAGAAAATGGGAACCAAGACAGCTTAGTTTGTTTTCAAAACGCATCTACAAGTGTATAAGACGGTTGTTTGTCATCTTGCAAATACATGTAGGTAATAAATAAATAAATAATGTTAAACAATGCACACATCATCATCTAGCCCCAAGCTAAGCATAGCTAGTGTTATGGGTACTAGATGACTAATATACATAATACATAGATTTTTTGGTATACATTGAAAACGAAAACGACTATATCACCCGGAACAAATATCTGCAGATATCATAAACATTGTTCCGAAGCGCGAATCTAACCCGCAACCTCCTATGTCGCAGGCGAATCTTTGCCCACCGCGCTACAGAGGTCGTCAATAAAACATTCAGCTGTTTTATATGCAAATCTAGGCGAAATCTGAAGTTATAAATAAATTAGACATAGATACACAAAATTAATAGCTAAAAGAAACTAGAAAAACACGTTTCGTTTCGTGTCGGTGCAATTAACGGTCGAAGAGCATCCTCCTGAGAAGATGCTTTTCACTGCATCATCAGACCGTGCTCATTACTCATTAATACATGGTCCGCCAAGTGCGAGTGTGACTCACGCGCCGAGGGTTTCGAACTTTTGTCAATTTTACAAGTATGTGCTAGGTTCTAGTTAGAGACTTCGCTAATCTGACAGTTTCAGGCCCAAGTAGATGTTGGCGGGTGGCGAAAGGCTGGGCAGTGAGTGCGTTAATGAATATCAAAAAATGTATGTGATAAAATGCATCAAATGTTCCTTTCATACTCTTTTATAAATACACTCGAGAGCAATGAATCCGGGTCACTCAAAGAATCCAAAAATCTCGGAAAGTAAGAATGCTAGGTTAATGCAATAAATTGTTCTCCGACGAATCAAAATTTATGCTCTACAAGCACGATGGAAGACACAGAGTGTATAGAAGACCAGGGGAAAGATTCAAGCAAGCATGCATCGAAGAAAAAGTAGCCTACGGTGGTGGGTCTGTACTTGTGTGGGCCGGAATTTCCTCTGAAAGTCGCACAGAGCTGGTGATCATAGAAAACGGCTCTTTAACTAGCGTAAGATATGTGGAAGAAATCCTCAACGAACACGTTGGTCCATTTATGGTCAATTTGGGTGAGGATGCTATATTTATGCATGACAATGCCCGACCTCATACAGGTAGGATTGTGTATGACTACCTTCAAGAGATGAACATTACTTGTATGGAGTGGCCAGCGCGCAGCCCGGATATCAACCCGATCGAGCATGCTTGGGACGAGCTAGGGAGATGCGTAAAACAACGAAACCCTCCCCCAATCACGCTTCCTGAGCTCAAAATTGCTCTCACAGAGGAATGGGAGAATATTCCCCAAAATCGTATAAGGAACTTGGTGTACAGCATGCCAAACCGCGTAAACGCAGTAATGGAAGCACGAGGAGGTAATACGAAGTATTGAAATTCAAGAAAATCGTCATAAAGTTCAAAAATTTCATGTTTCCTATTTTTGTTTTAAGGAGAGATCAGCAGTTTTTTTTCTTTATGTAATTTTGTGTAAATAAAATGTATGGTGACTCATATTTTTTTAACTTTCATTTAAGGAGTATTAAATTGTCTATTAAATACAATTTATTGCATTAACCTAGCATTCTTACTTTCCGAGATTTTTTGGATTCTTTGAGTGACCCGGATTCATTGCTCTCGAGTGTATTTCAAAAAGTATGAAACCCAGAAACAATTGTTACCCCATTCGATGAAGTAGCCCCTTTTTGATAATTAGTTATTCTACCTCTATTATTCGCCCAGTTTTTGTCCCTTTTTCAAACAGTTTTTATTACGATTTTCCTAATTTTTTCTATATAATATATATCCTTAACTACAAAACCTACATATTTTGGATGATTTGCTCTGCGTAGGATAGACAACGGCAAACATTTTGTTTCTCAAAAAGTATTTTACCAGAAAAAATATAAAATTGCGTGGAAATGTAAAAAAAAATACCTTTCTTTTGATAGCAAACTCGATGAGATGGCCCTAATGGCTAGTTTTAAAACTGTTTTACCTACAGAAATAAACATGCTTATTTACAAATGCTACATACATTTCAGATGCAATGACTGCTTTGCAAACTTCGAAGCCGGGGATGATGAATTATTCGACTTTTCATTTGATACCCCCCTGCACGATATTAAATGTCATTTTAATTTTCAATAGATTTGGTAGTTGCTGAGATATTAAAGAGGGAAAAGGGCAAATAGAGCGGGACTACAAGAGTTCTTCTTAACGCGTCCTTTCTAATAATAACACCACAGATAAATAATTAATAAATGAAACAAGACGATAAACTTTTGACATGATAATATTGTACTGTATGTATTAAAACAAGTAGTCGCCTAAACGTTAAAAATAAGATTAACTATGATAGAATATGTGTCACGAGAAAACATTACACAAACAGTTAATCATCAAGTAGTTAATACATCTATCTTCCTAACTACCGAGTTAACATATGACATCATAATATATTAATTGATGAATGAAAATAAAACGGTTTATGGCTATGTACGGATCCATACCTAATTAACGGTAAATTAATCAACTTAACAACTGTCAGCCATAGAGAAGACGATTACTTGCAATGAAGATAACATTGTTTTGAAAAGTCATGAAGATTATGTTAAATAATGGTGATCAATTGAATCTCTCGTCGTCTACAGTTAGCTCAGTTGTTTCAAAAAACTAGTTTTAAATAGGTCATTTAATTGTTTTACACACATAAAAAAAATTAAGTGTGCCATGTTGTTGGTATTTCACTTTAAGCGATGCAAAGTTTTGCTGTTATTTGTTATCTCTCTTTTGATACGTTTTTTTCTTTAAGATGCGATAGTGAACAAGAAGTTTAATTAATTAGTTTAAAAACTTTTCTACTGAAAAACTTGTATCTGGACTTCAAATTTTAAATAATTAGTTTGAAGTCCATATACGTTTTTCACTGAAACACACTCGAATGGGCAGAGTGCGCGTTGAAGTCTTTTGTACGACTAATCGCCCACTGCGCTGCAAACGAACCGGCCACAGTAACGCGCTAATTCCCGCTGCTTGTCTTACCATCGTAGTTCGTATTTTAAAGCGGTTATAATATCAAAGAAATAGGCTAGAAATAAGCTGGAACGTATCTAACTCTCTCTCTCTGACTCTAGTTATAAGTATTGACAGTTTTCATTAGAGAAGTTTTATTTTTCGCATGTTATTTTGTTTTTCTTTTTCGTTATGGAATTCGAATTTTCACCTCTTCGCTGTTTGTTTCGGTTCGAAGTTTCTCTATATTGTTACCTTGTGGTGCTGTTGTTATTATCAGTTCTTGATAAGTTTTCATTCATAAACGTGTTTGTTTACCAAAAACTACAAATATTTCTTAGACGATAAATAAATCACCATCAGCGCCAACGTAACTGGACCTCGCATGTTTTTTAGTTATCTATAAGTAAAAAAAATGTACATTAAAAAAAATCAGCTTATTTCGGGATTTGACGATGTTGACTGATAATTTTTAGTATTATTTATTTATTTTCATTTAATTTTACTTCTTTTTAGCCAAAATACGAGCACATATACAATACGTCTTCTATAATTACGGATTTACATACTAAAAATATTTGGATATCAACATTGGTTAATTTATTTTGGGTCCTTTAAAGGAAAACCTATAATATTGATAAATGAATGAATAATAAAGAAGGATCTCATTTGCTAGGGCATCCTTTATCGCAAACATTGTTAATGAACCCTGCAATTTGTTATTTTATCTCGGGCAGCTCTTTGTCTTGTTACCTGACATTTATTTTAATACAAGTCATAATTACTATGTTTAAAATACGCACCGTTTTACGAGTCGCACAAGTTATTACTGTACTAAAGTTTTATAAAGCGCGCTGGAAGAGATATCAGTTTCATTGCAAAATATCGATATTAAAGTTTAATTATTAATTTGTTGACCTACATTTATTCTGGGTTTTCTCATTCAATTATTTCAACAACGTCTGAGTTTACAGCCGTATCTCCATTAACATACTTATAACGGTGGTGACGCATCTGAACAAAGCCTTTTGCGAATACAATTATTAGAATTGAATTTCAAGTTTTATTCTAGCCCGTATTATTTTTATACTTAAACATTTTAATCGTGAGATATGTGCAGATTGCATGCATGATCGTGCTATTAATAAATCGCCTATATTTCTATAGATATCCGTATTGAGCATCGATAACCTAACTCGTCTCGAGCTATAAACTTAAGGACGTGATATAAAAAACTTTACTCGGAAACTCCATTGGTACAATAATAATATAGTGCCAGTGGTAAGTGGAACAAGGAACTCGCGTAGTGGTGACTGGTACGTTGAACCTCAGGCTTGGGCGTGTGAGTTGACGCACACATAGGAAACACCTTAGTTACGCACACTGACTTAAGTCAAGCCACCATTAATACACAAGACATTGTGGTGTGCGTCTAATAAATGTGTATTCGTACATTAATCTGATTCATGGTGCGATAGGTAGGTAAGGCGCATGTTTCGCGCAACACACTTTATCATATTTCGGTGCAGATTTATTTGCTAGCTCAAATATTTGGACGGTTTTTGTTGCGGATAAAACTATTGACATTCTCTTTGTACTAACAACTGCACATAATAGAGTTTAAATGATATTTGATCATAGAAGTGGTAGGTTGTAGAGCTACATATATCATTTTTAAAATAGGTAAATATTTTTAGGTTTTTATCACCAAATTTAAAACTAAGCAACAAGATCCTAAATGACTTGTACCGCCTAAATTGCAAATCTAAATAAAAGTAGGTTAAAACTACATTTAAAACTACTAGATTGCTAAATCGAAAAAGATTTTCTTTCATCTTGCTAAAATGTATCATAGTTTGGTTTAAATAAAGTAATGAGAAAAATGTAATCGAAAATTTGCCGTTTCGTTCAGATAATGGATTCTACGATAAATAAACTGAAATTATTGAGAAAAGTTCAAAATTTCATAGCAGTTCCAAATTAGTCTTTTACATTATTCTTTTTTTAGTCTTATCATGAATTGGTTTTAATGTCTGATTTTCCAGGACACTAATTAAGTACTTAATAGAAAATATTTTTTTTTTTATACTTTATTGCACACTTAATTAACAGTAATTTAGGAAAGCGATAAACTAAGGATAAGTGACAATTGGCGGTCTTATCGCTCAAGAGCGATCTCTTCCAGACAACCTTGAGCATTATCTCATTTACAACATTTGGTATTCCTAAGGAATTCATGGATATAACTAGACATGTAAAATTGCATGTTTTGATGTTTAAGATAGAGAAGGAATCAATTGCATTCTTTTCGAACTTAGCTAAACGCACATCAGAGGACGCATCTCAATTTCTCTATAGTCAGCCCAATTGTAGAATTTAATATAATAGGGAGATGTAATTCGAAGAGATTCTGTGACGTTAACAAATGTGGTTGATGGTTGACTTTTGACCGTTCTACAATCGACATAGGCCTCTAATTGAACAGCGTTTTGCCACCTAGAAATTATACAAACGGGTTGATTCTACGACCTTGCGTGGACGGTTCGTTGGTCTATGTGTCGGGTCCCCATTACACCGCCTCACAGATATGGTTGCGGAATCTCGCAGTAGCCACGTTTTGTCCTTGCTTACCGCTTGCTTAACACATACATACCTACATCTACCAAATTAGCTCCATCGCATTAAAAGCTTTTAGTGCACAATATAAAACTGAAAATAAAAACTCCAATTAAATAAATTTTAAACCACAGTGCTAAGAAGTAATGAGTGGGCATTTGAGTCGAACATTAACAGCTTGTTTGTACTGGCTTTATACGGTGTTTTCGTAAATTATCAACACATTCAGGGCCCACGATTTACTTCTTCATAGCAGTTATCTTATCTCTCCTATCTGTATGACCTTCAGGCAGTGAGGCTGGGCAATTAATGCGTTAATCTTCTTTACTTTTATAAATCCTTAATTTTTTAATTTTAGGCCTCAAATGATAGTTCACTTCTTTTTAAAACCTTGTTATTGCATATGCAGACCACGGGAATATAATTTAATAAATATAAATATTATTGTTTATTTCAGCACCGTTGGTAAAACATTACATTATTTAATTAATAATTCTATGTTAATTAAGAAAATTACAATCAAATTATCAAATTAGAACTAGTATTTACAATAAAGAGTTAACTGCAGACTGTTGCAAAAAACTAGAGGTACTGATCCATATCAAAGACAGACGGAAGCGTCCCCAAGATGCTGGCTGCATTGCCTCTCTCTATGGCAATGCCAGGCCCCATGTTAATTAAAACTTAAAGTTTATCCTATTAATAAACGCAAATGATTGTGAGTATGGATAGATGTTTGTTACTCTTTCAACTCTAAGTCTTTCACGAAAAAACTACTTAGCGGATTTTTATGAAACTTGGTACACAGATACTTACACCTGGAATAACTTAAAAGCCTCTTTTAATTCTGAAAATTTCACGAGATCGGGAGTTACGCAGCTGAAACCGCGGGCACCCAGCTAGTTTATAAATATTTGCATTCTATCCAGCATTACTATTTATTTTTTAAGATCCAATAAAAATCCCTTTATGTTATTCTTAGGTAGGTAGGTAATTTTGTTTTATTAGTAGCATAATAAACACATCACATGCTTTTTGGCTCTGAGATATAATAAAGGCGATCGTTTCAATAGGTACAGTTTAACATACCTATATAGATTATATTTATACATATTTGCATTCTGTCCAGCATTATTATATATTTTTCTAACATCCAATAAAAATCCCGTTATGAAGTTTTCTTAGGTAGGTAGATAATATTGTTTTATTTACTAGAATAGTAGCATAATAAACACATTACATGCTTTTTGTCTTGTTTTTGGCTCTAAGATATAATAAAGGCGATCGTTTCAATAGGTACAGTTTAACCACGAGTGCCTCCAGCAGTATTGGCTGACCTTTGTCAATTATTATTTCGAAACGTATTATAAAAAGAATACTTGGAATGTTGCGAAGGAAACAACGATGACAATAACAACCATGTGAAAAAATAATTCGATGTAGTATCTTGATGTTTGATCCTATGAAATGCTATGAAAGATTTGATTGTTTGTTTGTTTGAATTGAATAGGCTCCGAAACTACAGAACCGATTGAAAAATTTTTCGCCATTACAATCTTAAATTTTCCCTGATGAACATTGGCTATAGAATATAATCAAAGAACTTATGGAACCGTCAGAAAACTTCAATAATGTAAACCGACGTGTATGTAAGGGTGTAATTTTTTTTTAACTTTTGTTAAATATCCGTGCGAAGCCGAGGCTGACGCTAGTTAGCTATAAATAGAAGATCGTGAATTCCAGAAAACAGACAATTTTTTTCTTTTTCATATGAAGAGAAATCCTAAAACAAAATATACTAAAGACGAAATGATCTTACCCATTTAGAATGACTGAGCTTTTATTATAAGTGACTATATTCTATTGGACAAGTGAGCAATAATGAATGTCATTGTTCAACTTATGTTGCGCAAGGTCACAAACCCAATTTATTGTTAAATGCTGCCATTGACGTAACAAAGGCAAGACTATTATCTATTATTTAATCGATTTAGTTTCTCTGGCTAATTCTACTTACTTATTTGCTGCTTGTGGTAAAAATGACTAGACTAGATAATAAGTCTTGGTAATCGTTCGACATTTGATGAGTCATTAATGATTGAGTAACAGCTCATAGTTATCGATAATAAAGCATAATCATTGACTGCTATGTCGATAAATAATTCGCTAATGCTTACTGAGTTAATAGTTGAGCAGTTATTTGTTAATATCTCATAGTTAAAGAAATAAAAGTATAGCAGATGTTTGAAACTACTTCCTGTTTTAAATGCATATTAAGGCATATTAACATATCAAAATTTCTATCAGTGCGCCAATAAAGGTGATAACTGACTGGGAAATGCTCGGATAAGGATCGTTTCGCGTAATAAAATTTATGCAATGACAACTTTGATCATATCTGCGAACAGCATTAAAACATTTCTCAAGATCATATCCTATAGACACTCCAGCGACCGGCAGCGTGCGTTAATTTCTTACTGGCTATTTGAATTTGAGGCATTTATCTGAAATTCCGTAATATCCGTTACGATCACGCACACATTACCGAAAGTCACACATAGATAAATATCCGTAGAGTTAGTTGTATAGCACACATAGAGCTGGGCTAACACAGGGAGGCAGGCACACGTGCGCAGTGGTACCGCGTCGCAGCGCGGGCGCGTAACGAGTTCGGAGCGACCTGCTGCGCCCGCAAGAAACAACTCAGCCAAGGACGCCGGCGTAACGGTGCGCCCGCGCCGCCCCGCCGCCTGCGTGGTCCCGCTACGCGCGTCGGTGCCTCGCCTTCAGGACTAGGGACCAGGGATATCCCCATCAGATATACGTAGGAGTATCATAGCGGCATGTGCCTACCTCTATTTTTAGTTAAGCAGGTTTTGGTAGCATTTATACTCGCTAGTCTCCTCGTGTGAAATCTTATCAAAAGCATAAGTAGAAGCAGTAGGGCTCTATGTTTCTGATAAGCTATTAATTGTGGTTCATATGAAAATAGAGGATAAACCAAAAACTTCGGATCATATTTAAATAATAGAATAATTTAAAAGACACTATCATTAATTTAACAGTGGGTATATTTTTTATTGTACATATTTTGTGATTATATTATATTAAAATTCTAAATGATATAAAATACAATATAACGTGTTGCCAAGTGGGTTAATATTACAAACTTCGGAGAATTGGCCCACGCATAACGTGATTATGATAGACGTGTCCTAAGCATAAGGCCTTAATTCCAAAGAATAACCAATTTTAAGTTCCTTCGCTCGGCCATCGACCCTATAAACCTTATTTTGTGTCTCTTTCACTCCACTAGTAAAGTTATTTTGTCTCACAGTCACGAAAACCGCTGTTCTGTCTTTATTTTGTTCCATTACGGCCAAGAACAATGAGTATTTGTCGATAGCAGAGCGTTCCTATATCTGTTCTTTTCGAACTCGCTCATGATTGTAGACTCTCGAGCGAGACAAGTAGATTTCGGAAGCGCGCAACCAAAGCTAAATGTTTTGAATTCCTATTGGACCGTTTGTGTTGAGAGCATAAAGATGGCCACTCGTGAAGTGTTTTCTCATTACGATAACCTAATTTAAAACCATTACCTCGGTAGTTGTTCTGCTTACATTTCAATAAAACATTAAGCATTAAGTTCGAATGTCAAGAGGTAAGAGAGTAAAAAAGTTTGACCTCGTGAGCGCATGTTCGCACGCCATCGAGCTAGCCCCACCGCGTCTCCCCCCCACAGTGTTCGCGGGTGATTCAACTGTGTTCGTTCGGAAATATTGAAGGTTTGCCGGACGTCTACTGATACGGAACTACCTTCAGATCATGCGTATTTCCAGGTATTATTTTAATAGGTGTAATACGAGTACTTTTACGTTGTTATTATGTAGAGCATACGTATGTACATCGGTTTATCATAACACTTCGGGCGACTTCCGGACTAAGTAAGTATTTTAAGCGTTTCGAATGACTTTTAAGTCAAAAAGAAATATTTTATTACTAAACAGTACGTTCATTTTGTTTATTTTTTAATCGTATAACAACATTAATAACATGTGCATGCGCTGACTATACAAAAGTCAATACAAAAGACAAACGCGCTCGCGCCCGTTGTTTCAAGCTTCTCATTTACTTAGCTTCACATTATAAAAAACTTATTAAAAATAAAAATAAATAATTATAAACTGATATGCATTATATGAATAGATTTTGATTATAGTATGAATTTATGATACCGACATTATAGTCCTATACCATGCGTATAAAATAGCAATTAAAAAAAATTGTTGGCTGTTTCTTTTAGAATCTCAATCTACGATGAACTATTCCACCATAAAAATGTATCCATATGATAAGTATAACGATATAAATAGCTTTTCGTCAATTTGGTAGATATCTATTGGATTTGTGGGCCCGGAAGTCTAATGTTTGTCACCTAAATGCCCCCTGTAAAGGATAACGCCAGCGACAAAAACCGGCTGTAGGAACATTAAAAACTTTTTGCACGTGAGTAGTTGATATTTTTTGTGGCATTTTTCCGTGTTCTCGCAGATTATACTATAACCAGCAGATTATATTATAGAAATCCTGCTTTTTATCGACTAATCTACTGGTTTGGTCGCTGTAGAGATGATAAAACTAATATTCGTGCTCATTAAATACATAAAAAATTATACATATTTATCGAATATGTAAGCTTATTGGTTTAAATAAATATATTAAAATGAGATATTATTAATACCCTAGGTTCGTGGGGTACTGAGGTTCTCCGAGTCTGGTCGAAGCGACGTAGTTCAAGAGCTGGTCAGTACCTGGCACAGCGCATCAGCAATGCCATGAAGTGAGGCAATGCAGCCACCGTATTGGGGATGCTTCCAACTGCTAGTGATCAGTTGAGCTACGTTTAGTTTATTTGCAGTCTGCAGTTAGCTCAATTGTTTATACTAGTTCTAATTTGGTTATTGAATTTTATTTTGTTTGTTTGTTCGATAGTACATAATTCACCAAAACTTAGTCATTGTTTAGTAAAAAGCCCACAAAAACATAAAGTTACATAAACTGAGATACAAATTCTGTTGTGCTACATAAGTATTTTTGACACACCTAAGTCATTTGGGCTCTTCAAACAGGTTTGCAGAAAATTATGGGTTCCCACATCTAAATTTTTGCTGAGTTCTATCAAAACAAGTACAAAATACAAATACAAAATAATGTATTTACTATAATATCAATTACAGATGACTTAATATTTCATTTACATTTAGGTACTTAGAAATTACAGAATATATGTGTATGCTCATTGTGTTACAATGTTAGTTTTTTTGCCAAATAACGTTTTGGATCTCCTCTAACAGGAAATAACTACACTACTGCTTTACGAATGTAAAGTTCATTAGATGTCAAAAATCTTAAGTACGTAGGTGTGTATTTTCGTTAGGATTCATTTACTATTTATTTTGGTTTGAATTTCTAACTTATATCATTCAACCTCTCGAAAAGCTAATGTGGTTTGTCGGGTCAAGCGTTGTTTAGATTTTCTATTTTGCAAACCACATTTTGCTTTTATAGCGAACGTTTCCGGTGATTCTAAATTCATTCAGCATGCATGTATAGATAATACCTATTTCTCACTATTTAATACGTTCATATTGTAGATTGGGAAAGAAATCACATTAATTTTGTTGTATACATATATTATTCAGGTACTTATAGGCATTAATGTTATGGTATATAGCTTTTAAAACTTATGTAGACTAAGTGAACTCATGGTGTGAACATATTAATTAAAAATTACTTTAACTATTATAAATGGCCAATTAGTTAACCAGATTGATGTTTAATAAACGCGATAAAGCGTTAGGGTCATGTTTTTCAAATTGAGAACGGTCATTCACTAGCACTCTCAATCTCTGTCTTTGACTACTTTATCATAAGTGAAACGCTCAGTAATTTGTTATAGAAAGTGACCGATGGGTTAACATTAGACAAATTAAAAGGATCTAAAGAAAAACTATAGCATAGAGCGCGGAGCGAGAACAAGCCAATGTGTTTTTAATGTTGTACACTCGTTCTGCCAAAAATATTTTATAGTTTTATAATAATGGAAAAGTAATTGGCCTCCAAAATAAGAAAACGTCATAAACATGCCGGGAATTAAGAAGTTTTTTTTCTCCGTTTAGTTATTTATGCAGTGAACAAAACCTTCGTTTCCTGATGTGATTGCAAAATAACGCGAAAACATTTAAAACGAGTTGGACGAGTGCAAGTTTTTGGATTAAGTTGTCTTAAGTTTGTTTAATAAATCTGAGTTAGCTTTGGAAAACTGTCAAGTTTAAGCAATTTCTTACGTTGAAAAACACGAGTTTTAATCAAGGTGCATGTTATTGTATCAGAGAATATCAAACAAAATAAATGTGATTTCCAGCCATCAAACACTAGAATAACTTAATTGCATCGGATGATTAGATATGACTGAAATGTTTTACGATTCACAAGTTTATGATGACATTGCGCTATTATGAGTGTATTGTATCATAAGTTCTGAATATGAGAGAATATACCCGGTTTATGTGGCTGTAATTTAACCAATATATTTTCTGAAGTCTAATCCATTATGGATTTACGAGGGAACTGGCTGAGTTTCGCAAAACTGATTGCTGTACTAAGCTTAAAGATTAGTTCGCGACTGCGCCGTGTCCAATTTATCACAAATGTGCATCGGCTGCGGCCGTGTTGTGTATGTACAACCATCGCAAATAACAGAATTCACTTTGAAATCAGGTGGCCTCAATGCAGGTGCTTTACTTGTCTGTGAATAATTTATTGAGTTGCTTTTGGGGCTATTTTTGTAACAGGTAGAATCGAATTCGTAATGTCAACAAACTATTTATAAGTAGATTTATTTGTTATTTCCATCTTCGAAAAGTGAATCTACGAGTATGCAAAATATAAGTAGGTTTTTCTTATTTTAATGGAACACGGGAAGACTTTTTTAAAAGCTCTAGCCCTGAATTAACTCATTTATTAAAAACACAATGAGGTAAATAAGAACTACAGAAACAATTCTATAATATCGTTAAATAAAACAAAAGGGAAACCATATAAATAATCGATACCAGGTATTCAGCGTGGTTACGACAGTCACGAATAACTTATTTAGGAAGGATTAATGTTCTTTTGTTTTCCGAAATTTATAAATAACACTTGAGAAGAATCGAAACCACGTCAGTAACAAATTGCCGAGGAAGAACAATAAGAATACCAAACATATGCAACACTTCGCGCGCGAAATATTTGCACATCAATTATTTCTTATAGATATTACTTTGAATATTTTATTGTTGTGATGCCAAATTTATTGCTACTTCATTAACAATTACTGGGTACCAAATAATCTTAGATACTTTACATACATACTGCCGCTAAATTTTGAAATTTTAAGTTCATAAAGGCGAAAGTTTGTGATTGTGTTTGTGCAAGAACAATGCTAAACGTTCAATTTCACAATGATGTACCTAACTAGTTCTAAAATAAGAAAATCATTCAGATTGGAAAATATTGTACCAGAATAAGGAATGCAAATCCCAATAAAATAGGTTTAAATACCTAGAAAAGTGGTTTATTTTAATTTGATTCATGTTTTCGTTGAATATGTGTCTTTGACCATTATCTTTTTAAATAGGAGCTGTATGCTGAAGTTAAATCAACAGAAAAATACTTTCAATTAACGAATGTTAACAAATTACTAGGATTAACAATTGAGCTAACTGCAAACTGTTGCCGTTTGCACAACGTTTGGTATAAATAAATAATAAATAAATAATGCTGGACAATTCATACAGCCCAAAGCTAAGAAGAGCTTGCGTTATGGGTACTAGATAACTGATATACATAATAATATTCGAGTACACAGTTAGATATATTTTATTTTACATAGGAAACGACCAGAACATCCAAACAAATATTTGCAGATCGTACTAATATTTGTCCCGAGTAGACATGTGCGCCGACGTTGAAATAGTCGGCGGCGGACGCCGGTCTGAAATCGGCGGCGGCGGCGTGATTTCGGCGTGAAATCGGCGTGATAGTATTTGTTTATAATCTGATAATATTAATTTAAAAATGCTTGCATACTGTTATAATTTATAATTTTTTATGCTTTCTTATGTTAAACATAAATTAAGTAGTTTAAAACATCTAGCGTTCCTCCAGTAGGTTCAGGCCCCCAAACTTTAATTAGGTACCTATGTGAAATAAGGAACATATTTTGGATAGGTAGGTAGGTACATACATAGAGCCCTCACCAGATATATGGTGTCGCGCCAACTTTGGCTCAGTGGATAAACAACATGCTCAAAAACAGAGTTCGATACAAGTGACAATCAATAAAACCACCAGAGGTATAGTTGTCAGGGGTTGCCCCCAAGGCGGCGTCTTACCGCCCCTTTTATGAAATATAGTTGTTGAAGAGCTAATCCACGACCTCAACGGACGCGGACTGGTCACAATAGGATATGCGGATGACCGTGCGATCTTGGCGACAGGCTGTTTCGAAAACATCACAGTAGGATATGCGGATGAACTCGCGATCTTGGCGATCGGCTGTTTCGAAAACACACTACGCGAACTGATGAAGCTTGCCTTCAAAACCATCTAAGCATGGTGTACCGACCATGAACTCTCAGTTAATCCAACCAAAACGGAACTAATAATGTTCACAAACAAGCGACATCTGGGAAACATTAAACTCCCTAAATTATTCAACACAGAGATCAAGCTAAAAACAGAAGTCAAGTACCTAGGAGTCATACTAGATAGCAAACTGCTGTGGAACAAACATCTTGACAACAAACTTCAACGTACGACGTCAACCCTCTACCAGCATTCTGCTGCATTAGCAGAATGCTTGGCAAAACCTCGGGGATCTCACCAAAAATAACCATGTGGCTCTACACTGCTATAATTAGACCAACATTAACCTACGGAGCGATAGTCTGGTGGACAAGAACGGAGTTAAGCGCCGTGATAACGAGACTACAGCGGTTCCAAAGAATGGCCTGCTCAGCCATAACAGGCTGCATGAGAACCATTCCCGGCGCTGCCCTAGATATCATTCTAGACCTCGCACCATTAGATCTTTACATACAACAAGAGGCTACAATGTCAGCCCTAACACTACAAAACATAGGTCTCTGGGCAATCACAAGAAGTCCACACGCCCAGATCATGGACAGGGCTATAAATTATTAACCCCTCATAGCTGCCCCATGTGATAGAATACCCAGCAAACCAATGCTAAACAAGCACTACCAAATACAACTATACGAGCATCAGAAAGATGAATCTGGTACACAAAGTCAGTCAGATCTATACAGATGGCTCTAAAACGGACACAGGCACAGGCGCCGGGGTCCACTCATTGGACCTAAACATTAACATATCAGTAACACTAGGAAGGCACAGCTCTATATTTCAATGCGAATGTGTAGCAATAACTCAGGCGGCCACAGCTGTACAAAAGAGAGGAGTATGACCAATGTGTTCGCATTCTCTCCGATAGTGCTGCCATACTTAAAGCCTTGGAGGGGAGTAGCTGCAACTCCAAGTTAGTGTACGAATGCCATCTGGTATAAGAAATAAACAAACAACAAGATTACCCTTCAATGGATAAAAGGACATAGCGGATCGCTAGGAAATGACGCCGCTGATGAACTGGCACGGCGAGGATCGGACACTACCACAGAAGATCCACTGCCTTTCCTCCCCTTGCCATTTTCATTACTCCAAACATGGATTAGGCTCAAAACTAGAATGATGCATAATGAACGATGGACACGCCCACGCAAGTCAAACTAGAGAGGCGCTGACATCAATATCAAAGAATCTAACTATACGTTTATTGAACCTAAATCAACCTGCGTATTCTGGTAGGAACACTAACAGGGAATTGCTTACTGAACAAACACCTATTCACCATCGGAGCGACAGACAGTCCTCTCTCCAGAGGATGCCTCAGTGGCGACGAATCAGCTGCCCACGTTGTCCAGGAATGCGAGGGAGTAGCAGCAACACGAACAGAAATGCTCAACTTGCCGAGGTCACTCCGCGAAGCCTGTGAAGATCCCAGGAAGATTCTGCGCTTGAAGACGAAGTTAGGCTGGCTCTGCTAGCACTCACACCACGCATAATGGACCAAAACTGAGTCCATATGCGGAAATAGGATTACTTCTACCTAAACCTAAGCTATCGTACTAGCGTATATGACGTCATTTGGTACTTATAAACTTTACCTATTCCGATCCCTGGTAATAATAATCAATAAAATGACGGGGTTTTCAAAGCGTCTAAAAGGTAACGTGTCACGCCGAATTCACGCCGATTGGCTGATCGGCGGCGGCGGCGTGAAAAATTTGCCGGCGGCGGCGCGGCGGGTCGGCGCGGCGCACACGTCTAGAGGCAGGAATCGAACCCGCAACCTCCTGCGTCGCAGGCGGACCTTCGCCCACTGCGTGACAGAGATCATCATAGAGGTCGTGGTATGGATCAGTTGAGCTACCTGTAATCTGCAGGTAGCTCAAGTGATCCATATCATGACCGGAACATCAATTATCGGAAGCGTCCCCAAGCAAGACGCCTGGCTCTATTGCCCCGTTGCATGGCAATGGTGTATGATTGCCATACAGTATTGCCAGCTGATGTACGGTGCTTTATACTCACCAGAATTCGGGTCACGCGTAGTTTATAAAAATAACTGAATGAATCAAATTATCGTTGTGCGTGTTATCGATTAACCTAACATAAATATTTTATTTATTATTTTTCTTAAGATTCATGAGAAATTATAATTTACTTAGTAAAAGTTAATACTTGGTTTATATGTTGTAAAAAATAAGGGTATTTGCCTCTCAAGTGTGTACATAGGCTAATAGCGATCGTGAAGAGCGCATATATAACGTGCATTACCGGCAGTGCACACACGACCCGGCACAAACTTCCATCGCACATAGATTACGATTAGCAGTTAAGTGAGAGTGTACATTATGGTAAATCGTTCGGTGATCTCTACAACATGTTAGCAATATTGTATGCCACAATGTTTAGTATTAGTAAACCAGCGGTTGTGTAAACACCTGATGAGCCTGATAGGTAAATCTAAAAATAGCACAGTCTTTGCAGTGGACAGGGCCCGCTATCATCGCTTAATTGGACATAGCTATCTACTAGATTGTTGTAACAAGTCAATTACACTCGTACATCGACTGACACTTAAATATAGAAGCTGAAGCCCTTGTAATTATGCATTACTTGCACGAGTTCTGCTCGATAAATGTCAATATATAGAGCACTTTAAAGGAAAGTTATAAAATAAAATTGTTTTCACTTAAAACCAGCCCCAAATTACCTTGATAAACGGCTCGAGGAATGAACCCTTCAATTAAAAACGTATGATTCCGGTTTGTCCACGACCGTATCGGTGCTTGTATTTCTTATGAATTGTAATTTGGCTATACATTACGAAAGCGGCCCTGTAAGTGTCACAGACAAATAACGATTGACATGCTGTTTTAAAAGTGCTTTTGCGAGATGAAGCGGAAATAATTCACTTGTGGTTGGATGGGCGCGCGTGTGGGCAGGCGCAAGCGAAATGTCCAGCTTGTAGTGCTCCCCGCGAGCTGAAAACGTATTGACGAGCAGCTCGTGTTAATGTCAGTTGACGAGCATAATATTATGCTAATTTAATAAATGCACAATTAAATATTAAACCATAGCTGTAAAAAATAATTCTTTCGCTAAAAATCTATCAAAAGTTTTACGATGCACCTAACTATGTAATGTGAAATCTTCCATGAAAATTTATATCAAATTAAACTATTATAACTAGATTCTTACTGATACAAAAAATCAGTAACCAATTTAAGAGTAGCAGTAGTCGCCTGAATAACTATCTGGTTGATTTGAAATGCAAAGTAGCTCGTCAGACACATCCTCAGCTCGGATTCGGCGTCTTCGTTACTTGACGAGTCTTAATTGGCGAGAATGTCCGGCGATTTTCGACGGCCACCGGCCTGAGACCGGCTTAACATTTTCGCTCTCTCAAATATGCCTCACAATAGGAGCTTTAAATAGATGGGCACTAAATCTCTCGGTACAGATCTATGTTAATCGATAGGACGTTGAAACTGAGCGTCGGTAATGGTCACTCCTGGGGACGGTGCTCAAGGCTGCGCAGTGAAAGGATTCGTCGCGAATCTGGATCATCCCAGTATCCGCCAGTACACACTATACCATAGAATTGCTGTGTTGGCCTTCGAAATAAAATTTTGCTTAATATTGTGGTATGATTTTTCTGTCTGGATGGTCCGGCATTTTAATTACCAAGACTACTACCCAGCTTTACGTGCGTATCTAAGTTTATATATACGATTTCTATTTTATTCAACACCTTCCGATGTTATTTCATAGAAAAATATTTAATACAATTCCCCAATTAATAACCGGACCACTAAAAAACCGCTCTCACTAATTATACCAATACAATAGTGTACTTAATAAATATCTCGTAATGTTCTCACGCAGTATCTATTTATTTAGTACAGCATAAGTTTAAATAATCGCTAGATGTACAACATGGACTGTAACGACAGCGCAGTATGCAAATGATGCTATACTAATACCTTACGAAACCGATACACAAGATAATACCCATAAATAAGGACTCACTATTAACGGAGAAATAAATTGATATGAGATCACGACTTGAAATTATTAAACTGAAGTCATTACACTGTGAAAACCAAAGTGCTAGTCGTAATGCAAGAATTTTGCACCTATCTACTATTGCTTGAGTATGGTTAATTTTCTCTTAGGGCTGCTAATTAGGTAATTTTACTATCATAAAATTTTATAGCAGTTTACCGATAGGTGTCGAGAAAAATTAGGAATACTTGAAGACAGCCTTCGTAATGCGTAATAGTTGCGATAAACTCTAAACCCATTAAAAAATATATCAGTAGCGTTACAAAATTATAAAATAATTATATAAGTCCCGAACTAGTTTAAATCAGTATTTTTAATAGGAGCAAGGCACAAGCTACTATTTATTTTTTATATCTGTAATACATCATCCTTAGTCATATTAAAACCGAAGGTGAAAGTAAGCATGAAGTAGTATTAAGACAGAAACAACCTGAAACATGATTAACTTATGTTCGAGCCAAGACATATATCTCTACTCACGTGCCGGATTAACACGTGGCTAATTGCATGGAATACTCATTTATCTCAGGAATCATCTCTGCTAGTTAGGGACCTATATATACTATGTTTACAAACCAAATACGCTATATTGCAATGTAATAATTAGTACTATTTTAACGGGTATATATCGCGTGTATTTATCGATGACTCATCTCGTGACCACGACAGAGTGCAAACCTTCTGAAACGCCGAGAAAAAAAAACCGCGATAAATACCCGTTAATATAGTACTAATTATTATGTGTTCAGATCGCGTGAGTTTAAAAATATTCATCTATTGCAATGTTTTGGACTAGGCTCCATTATCATTGGATACTATTTTTGAATAGACGCTACACCATTTTAAATACCCTCGATGGAAATAAAATTTATTTTCGTTTTCAATTCTAATGCTTGGGAAAATTATGACAAGAATAAAATTGGTTATGCGTAAAACAGTTTGAGTAATCGTTGTTTAGTGATGTTTATCTAAAATGAGCTTGCGAGAAAAGGTAAATTGTGAAGAGAAAATAGGAAACAAAAATAATTGAAAATTAATAATGCTTTAAATGAGGCAATCTCTTCCGGTCATACAACAGTTACTACGGGTTTTCGTTATTAGACGAAATTTTAAAGATCATAGTGTATATATTTGAAGTGAAGAGCTGAACCTGAGCATTCAATGATTTATTAGTTATCTAACCAATTGGATCGAAAGCTTATAAAATTATGAAAGTTTTATTCATATTAATTTCCTGAGCTTCTAGATTTAGCTAGCTTAGCTGTTTCTGAAATACGACGCCGGTGGTTGTGGGTTCGAGTCTCGCTTCAGGATAAATGTATGTACGATCTGCAGATATTTCTTCAGGGTATTCTAGTCGTATCCAGTACCAAACAACACTAGCTCTGCTTAACTCGATGAATTTGCATAGCTGGACATTTGTATACCTAAACACAATAAAAATAAAATAAATATAAAATAATAATGGTCAAATCACATTTATAATCTAGCTAGACCCATGCAAAGCTTGTGTTGTGGGTGTTTTAAATCACTAATACATAATACTTCCTACACTTGGTAATGTTTTGAACTTTCAATAATTTTCACTGTTGCATGGGCCATATCCGTATCCAGTCATTTAAGGTCTTATTTAGATTTTCCTCTTAATATTTACACGTAAAGGAGATTGTTTAAGTTTAAACAAATGGTTACTTTCTATCGTTTCGGAGCCAAAATACAGCTTATGATAGGAACGATAAGCTCCCCGATGAAACTTTTGAAACTTTCTTTTGACAATTTTATAATAAGATATAATAGGCAGCGGCGGGATCAGTGGCGCCCTAATTAAGTTATTTATTTCTGTGAATATACCTTAATGTGATACTAAATCCGTTAAAAATAAATTTAAAGTAACGTCAACCATGTTCAAGCTATTCCCAATAAAATAGAACGTACCTACACGAGCTTCTTGAAAATTACTGGACAATTAGTATTTATGTATGCTATAATTTGAGTTCCCGGATCGCAAATAACAACCTTTTTGCATGCTGCAATAGCTCGTAACATTTATTTATGATTAATACAGAACAAATAATTACATTGACTTTTGTACTAGTTATTTTACGTTTAGCTTTAATTGCTGCAAAATACGCGGACCACCGATTTTGTGTTTGCATTATTTCATTGCCTGTCTGTGCTTTATATCCATAACGTAATTTATTGGTTTGCTAAGCTCGGTAACCATAGGTATTAATCTATCAAAGTGAAATCAGCATAAAGTTCTGTGAGAACGTAACGTTTTATACAATAGGCCATAAAACGGTAATGGGACGAATCAAAATTCCTAACTAGACGTTTATACAAACTAATTATCAAAACGGTGACTTTCCTTTTCATTATAAAACACACATTATAATAACACGTGCAAAAATAATTTAAAACATTTGATTCGTGATACAAAACTTTTTGCAAAAAGAAACACAGTTTTATCTTGGGCTTTGTCAGTGAAATGTTAAGAAATCAATTCAATTGATCGTCTTTTGTCTGAATCAATCGAAGATGAACTTTCCAATCTTTGTTTTAACAGATGTCAAATTACATTTGATTAGGTTGTCAGCCGGTTTATCGTTTCCTTTGTTTGGCGTTTGACAGGAGCTGTAAAAGTTCATGTATGAAACTTTTTGCATGTTTCGTGGCCCACCACCGTTTCGAAATCTCTAACCCTACATCTACTCTATCCCAAGTAGAAAGTTTTGGTCATATTATATCAAAATTATGAAACAAAAATAAAAATCTGATATTTAAAACTTCACGTCCGCAACGAAGCGAAATATCCTGCGGTGGCAGTGGCGGCGGTGGACGGCACATAAGGCTCCACGGAAGCCGTTCAATATTTACATGACAATGTCAACCTTATCTCGATTATGCCTGTTAAAGCATTTTAAATAACAGTAATTAAAACACCATGAGAGTGAAGGCAGGCTCTCGAACCGGATCCGAATCGGAGGGAGCTCTCAGTAACTGGAGCAGGCGGTCGTCTCGAATATCGCCCCTTATGTCGATAATAAGATTTTCTTTCGAACGCCGCATTGCCGCAGTTTCTCTTTTTTGTGAATGCACCTGCGATGTAGGGCAATCTTGGCTTATTTCGAAATGAAATCGTGATTGACGCATATCGGGCAAATTATTGTGTTACATACTGACTTATAATTTACTCATGCTTTACATACCGCCCCTTCGGAACAACAGTAGGTACAAGTACGAGGATAAGAACAATTGGCATTTATCTCAGTTTTTTATAGATATTCCACAGACTTGATTCATTAAACATACTATAAGTATTTTAAATGTAAAGCGCGTTCAATAACAATAGCCTTAAAATTTGCCTTATGGTCTGATTGAGATTATCTCATGAATTTTTTAATAGGACAAAGCGGTCGTAAATATATAATTCCGTCACCCAGTCAAACCTGTGCGACTGGTACACTAACCTACCACCCAGTCTGAATAACATCTACTATTTTTATAGACGTAGGTTTATAAAAACCAACGAGTTGTTATCCATGTTCACGATCTAGGTTTATATTTTGTATCATAGGCCGTGACCTTACGCAACGGCATCTTTGATAGAAAATACACTCGGCTCCGACCCGTTAAACTCTATAATATCGGTCAGTAGTAGGTACTTCAGCTGCGCCTAGAAAGATTAGATAATGACGAAATTTTAATTTTAAATGTTGATGGTGTATCGTATCATATAAATAGCCAAGGTACTTAAAATAGACATGGTACTTAACATAAACAATTTACAGAAAGAATGTAGGTATCTAACTAATTACGATTTGTGGCCATCATCTCGTGTCTCGTATTTTGTGTTACCGCTGTATTAAGTAATACAATTCAACAGGCATTAAATTTAAGCAGCTAAGGTATTTGTACCTCTATAGGAACTATTTGCAAGCACAACGGCGGCGACAGTTTCGCGGTGTAGCCTCGTGGGAAACTCGGCTACGACAATGTTTATTGTGTCCATTACCTACGCAATGAATTTTACCAGAATTCGATGCAGTCTAGTTGCGCGCAGGCGCAAGTAATACGCGTCATTAATGTCACGACTAGATTGTGCATCCTTGCAGTATTGCCAGCTGCAGTAAATCTGCCGGCTATCATTGGCATTTATAACGGTTGCTTTGCTGCGTATCACCAGCTTTTATAAGATCATCCTCTTAATTTTATGAACTAGATTTTGTAGGTAATTTATACTCCGCGATTAATATGCAAACGTATTTGCATATTACATTTAAACATTTACGGGAAGCTTTTAGAGCTCTTAGCTATTCTGCTAACGCGTTTTATACAAGATTTTCTAGCCTAACACATTTTTAAATACATCTGTAAAAAAATAAAATTATGCATTTTGCAAAAGTGGCAAAAATTAAGACTTCTTTTATCGGAAGCCAAGATATGTTATGTACTTCGCTGAGCGATAGAAGTTTTTTAGTTATTTGCAAAAGGGATGAGTGTAGGTAGAGCTTTGTATTTTTTGTTTGAAAAATGTAATTACATAAATTGTACAGTATCTCATGGTTGTATCTGAATGCGCATCTAATCAAGCCAGCAATCAGACGTCTTCGTTGATTTCCTCTAAGTTTAGTAAAATATGATTTTCTCGGAGACTCTTCCAGCCGAGCCCTTTAATTGCGCTAACCGCAATTAACCGCATGTCATTCGAGGTATCCGAGAGACGGCAGTGTAAACTATTATACGTTATTATAATTTTCACTTTTACGCTATCTAACTTATAATAATCTGGCATAAAATTGCAACAGTCAGGTGTATGAGAGAGATCAAAGGCTGAACGTAGCAAACGGTCATCTTCAGTGAAATGTCAGAGGTGAGCTCAATGCAGCCGGCACTCGGCGCTCGCGGTCTGGTATGCGCGGGGCATGCCATTTACGGCACCCGAGCGGATTCTCATCGATATGAAGCAGATCACAATTACACTGCATGTTTCTGGTGTGCGTTATGTGTTGCAAACCAGCAACGGTAATTAAGCAGGCATGTAGGCTGCCTGCCGTGCCAGGCTGAGAGTTCAAATGTCGTACTGTTGGTGTAACTGCTTTACTTGCCGTGGCTGGCACCTGTCTGTCTCGCATTCAGTAAACAATGCTAAGTTTCTAAGTAATTTTAGTCCCTAAGCAATGCGTACAATGTTAACGATTCGATTTGTGCGAAGCACATAATGAAATCAACTTGTATATAGCTTTACTTAACCTAATCATAGAGAATATTTCATTCATTTTACAGTGAGTTAGTTCGCGTAACTTTAACTGAAAAGCTCAGGCAGATAAATATTTTACTGATATCGGATTGAAAGACAAACGAATATTTTTATATCATCATCATCATCAGCCTATAATAATCCACTGCTGGACCTCTAGGCCTCCCCTATTTTTATATAATGAATATATATTTTCACTATCACTTGCAATTAATTAATTATTGTGATAAACTAGACACATAATGCCACATCAAAGAAGTCAAGTGAAATCATTTATAAATTGTTCATGATTCATCACAGGTAAGATGAAAAATGTTTAGTCGATACCTTCAGTTCTGTAACATTTATAAAATAAGCACTGATTTGTTTTATAAGAAAGATATATAGTTAAGTAGTATGGACACTATACTAAAATAGTATAACTACCTACAAACAATTGAAGCTCAGTCACCAAAAGTTTTTTCTTTCTTTTCTTTATTTCCTTTCAAAAGGCCCAGAATTTCGAGTGACCCATTGCTTTTTTGAACGATAATGCACATACCGATCAAGACTATCTAACTCTAACAGCTCAAATAAGAAACTTTTTTCTGTATCACTTATTGTAATGATCCATATTAATTTTTCGTTTTAATATTGTTAATTTTAACGGTTTCATTTCTTTTTAAAGACACATTACGGAAACTGCTAGGCTTCGGTTACCCATTACTGTTCGGTACGGTTCCAACCATTACTGACCTAAGCTATTTTTTTTCAATAACACAAAACTTAATAAGCGTATTTTTGACCTCATAGATGTCCCTGCAAGATGTGGCAACTCTTTGTTACGTTTAGAGAGCCTTATTTGTTTCAAATACCTAAGTTTCTTATGCAAAGCCCGGTAAAGCTTTTGTAGGTAGAGGAACTTGCTATATCGCTAAGATCAAATTAGAGCAAAACTGGGTCGGCAGTGGACTGCTCTTATCTACTTTATCGACTTAAAAGCGTTAATTGTCCATTTAATTTTGTTGTATAATAAATAAAACGCAATTTGTAGACATCACTCGATGGTTCTCAAAGATAAGGAGGGCATTGTAGTTGCAATATTGAGGCCGTTTACTTCACGTTAATTAAAGATAACGAGGTAAATCTATAATCTACCTGTGCCTCACTGATATAGTGCGATTGAGATGTTTGTATGGTAGTGCGATCACGACAAGGGAGATAAAATCTATATTTGGTAAAAGAAATCGGTAACATTATGAGTTAGACAAATACTTGTAGTGGGTTGTCCTTTTTGGGATCTTGAAAATACATCATTTGAAACATGGTATGAGTTTATAAAATAGTAACAGAGGATCAGAGCAAAACAAACTCATGGAATTTGAAAAAAAAGAGCTATAATGTAGGTCTTAATAAATCTTAATAAATCTTCAAAGAAAAAACATCCAAAAGAGGGCCAACGAAACCGAATTGATCTAAAAGGAAAATTTTATATAAATATTGGCACGGCGAAACAAAGTATTAGCGATCATGACACAGTCGTGATCCAATTGGTGAATCGGTACTATGTGCGGCTCGCCGGCGCATTCAGCGGCGTGGCGCAACCGCTCGTTAACCCACATGCGCCCGCGCACGACCGGCGCGGCGACGACTCCGCGATCTTCGCTCCAAGAAAAGCCTTGATGATCTAAGATAACTTTGTCATATTCAAGACAACAAGGGGGTATTGGTGTCTTCTAGACCTTGCGTGCCTGCATGTGGCCGACCATCTTCTGCCACCCTCAGAGTGCTTAGAACCGGGCTGCGCGCATTAATATACGAATGCTTTAATCGTTCCTTCCTATACATTTATCGCCTTGCAACGCCCCAATGGATCAAAAGGAATTACTTTTTTATAGCATCGCAATGATCCAATCGTGTCAAACCCAATGATAGTGAGAATGATTTTGAGTGATTTGTTGCCCATCACAGCGGCCGTAGCGTTTGCGGCATTCGTATTATAAAAGTTAGTAGGTAGATGGACTACCACACTACCACAGTGCTTGATATAAGTCCAGGGACTTATTCTCAGTAGAAAGTACGTCGTCATCACCTAGGTCACACGTCGTCACCAATAAAAACTCACTGAAACATTTATAGCAGTGATAGAATTCGTTTTTATTTAAGACTAGCGGTCCGCCCCGGCTTCGAACAAGTATTAAAAAAATGACAGAAATTATACACGTTAATACGATGGATTTCACAGTTTTCATACGGGTCCCTTACTTTTTTTAACAGCATTGGGGTATTTGACATTGACTCGACACTCCATAACTGACACTGGCCGTAGAGAAAATGCAAGCACCGTGCGCTATATATTCAACCTCTTTTTCTATTATGGCAACCGCGCCATAATAGAAAAAGAGAGTCCAATTATTGAATTTTTCATGCGGATCCCTATCTTTTTTCAAAATATTATATAGCCTATGTTCATTACGGAAAATGTAGTATTCTAATGGTGAAATATTTTTTCTAATCGGTCCAGTAGTTTCGGAGCCTATTCAATTCAAACAAACAAGCAAACAATCGAATCTTTCCCCTTTATAATATTAGTATAGATATAGATATGGAAAAATAACACGTGACTACCTGTTACTCATACCGAATCTAAGTTTTCCCTTGCGATTTATGACTGTGCAAAGTCTATCCCAAAACACATCAATCAAAAAGGTATCACTGGCAGATGGATGAAGGGCCAAAAAAACCTACATGAGAGTTGACAAGCAATAACTTTAGTGCTTTCTTACGAGTATAATCAACGTACATATACTACGAGCGCACGCATACGAAAAGGAAAATGAGACGTAGGTATTTATCGTATTTCTTTGACACCAACGAGTTGTGTCAACTATCATTTTATGTCGTTTTCTTCTTAGACGTCAAATGGTTCGTAATAAATTTTATCGTAACTTTCATAAGTACAGTACTTAGCGCACCGTGAGACAGTCGTCAAATTAAGATATATTTTTATCATGAAAAATATTGCAAATCAGGTATATTTTCAATATTTTAACTTACTTGAAAATAACTTATTTTTCTGTCTAAAAAAACGATTTTCACTGCCATACTTGAATCGATCAAAGAAAATGTGTTGAAATAAGGTGTTGAAAATTTCCTGATTGGAAATTACCTAGTCGTAGTAACCACCTTACAAAAGCGAAATATGGGTGAGACTGAGTATCTTTTATTGTAATTTATGTATAGATTACTAGAATTAGACCGAAAACTCTTCCATGTATATTATGTTGATTAGGTATTTACCAAAATCTTTGTTCCCTTTGATTCAATTTGACTTTTGTTTCCTACAACTTAGAAGTTGTTTAACTCTTAATTACTGGCATACACAATTTTACGTTGATGGTGTACGTGGATGTTTGCGTTGTGTTTAATTTAGCTTAATATTGTGTGGTGCAATCAGTGTTGATTGAATTTAAAATTTTATGAGTAAAGTCATAAACATAACAAGTCTAGATTTTCACGTTAACAGTTTGTATACATACTGAGTTTGTCATAAAAACCTGCTCATGTAATCATTACTCATCTTTTTAAGGACCCTTAAGAATAAATGATTACAATTAGTATTTACACTTAAATCTATTTCCTAATAATCTAAGCCGTCACCAAAAGGCCGAGTGACCAGAATGCTGGCAGTATTGCCATGTTTGATGGTGATGCTAACTCGTACAGCGAATTAGAAGCCAGTATTTCGATCACCTGTGGACGCTATGCTTAATTTGTGTGTGTGCGGATTTATATATTGTGTGTGCGTTTTTATATATTGAGTGTGCCCCAGAAAGTAAGAAAATCGTTTATTTGGCTCACACAAGATAAATATAGTACAAAAATAAACCCTAAAATTAATGTAAAACAACAGGACCCACGGACGTAGGGTTTCCAACCCAAACGGCTCAAATACGTAGCATAAGTATTAATTTTATTCACCAACATATAGATTTAACACTTGTAGGCCGTGAAACATATACTTATATTCCTGTAAAGCTACAATTTTACTAACAAAATTGTAGGAATATAAGTTTACAAGTTTTAAGTTACGGATTCATCTATAAGTAATGGATTAAATCTAAACTAATATTATAAAGCAAACAATCAATTACATTTCATTGTTTGTTTGTTTTGATTGAATAAGCTTTGAAACTACTGGACCGATTTGAAAAATTCTTCCACAATTAGAATTTATTTTTATTATTCCTATAATATAGGCTAGAATATTTTCTATAAGGTAAAGGTTCCGTTTGAAAAATTCAATAACAACAAACACTTCTCTAATACGGTGTTGTAATTTTTGTGCGAAGCCGGGGCCTGTTTGTTTAATAAATAGTTATAGGAGGCAGATTAAGGTGTCTCCAGTTGTGTGAGTAAGTCGAGGTATTATCTATTAGTGCTGATCGTGTATAATATTTCGTCAAATATCAACCAAGTAACAATGTATCAGCTGTCAGGTGTAGGTAACGTAATACCATGTTTCGGTCCCTCGCGCTTGCTCCAATTCATCGTGTCGATTGACAGACCTTTCTCATTTTACAGTACTTAAATGTATACGTATATAAAAAATATCTAGAGATTTATCGGGAAATCAACTTTATGTAATCATATAAATAATTTTTGTAATCGCGACGAAGAAAGTGTTCGGTTAATTTATTAAGCGTGAGATGTTATGTATGTTTACTTTCAAATATTTGTCTGGGTTTAAAATAAACATTTTATCTACCATTTTCAGTGTATTACTGAAACTTGAAATATTCTGGGTTTAAAACCAAAATCATAAATTTCCTAGTTTTTGTACCACCCGTTTATACATATGGTTTCCAATATATATTTTAGTTCGACGCAAAGTAGCACAGTGCGAATGACCCTCTAATTGCCTATTCATTTTGAGTTTTTTTACTGATCAAGCTTAAAGCTGCAATATGACGGCGCAGGCGCAGGCACTCGCCGCGATGCCTGATAGGCACGACGCGTGACTCGCTCGCCCTGATTCTGTACAGGATCTAAAGACACGAACAAACTGAACTTATCAATTAAACAAAGCTAGGATTATAAACAAGTTGGAACAAACAAAGCAGTATTGTTTATCTCGAATATGCAACGTTTTTGTTAAAAGAAAATAGCCTATTTTAGTTACATTTACGTATCGATTGTATATTCACATATTTTTCTTTTATTTTCAGATACTGCTGCCAACATCGCATCGCCCGTGAATACAAGAAACATGGATATTATGACCCACTTCATCGCTTGTCTTGGCAGAAGCCTCCAGAAATAAGTTTACGGGAGCACAGTTTTGGTTCGGGGTGAATGATGGAAAAAAGACACGTACGGATCAAGTTTGCACATTCGATTGGTCCGCCATTTGAGTCCTGCACTCCACACGTGTCCAAGTAGCCCCCAGCGCCCACCCTGCACTCTCAGTTACCGACGCTCTAGCGACTGCCAATATTAGTACAAGTCATATCGGGTTATCCTTATTAGAATAAGATATTTATAAACTAGTACAAATACAAACCACAAAACACGGCTAGCTTTATGAAGCAACCCCGAGCAGAGTTAACAGAGAAAACGTCTTCGGTTGAAATTGAAACGGTAGTCATGACGGCCACTGCCCCAGAACTGTCAAAGTCGGATTTCTTTGATTTCGTGACATCAAATGAGGTTACCGATGCTCAGTACAAGCAACAAATGCGCTCCGTTAATGTGTTCATGGAATCTCCTGACTCGCGATCCAATCCGTTGCTCTCGGAGGAGCCCAAAGAACAGAACAACAACAGTCTATTGAGCGTGTCGGCCTCAACAGCTGGCATCGGCAGCATCGGCGGCGTCAGCGGCATGGCGCCCGCTACCGCCCCTACCACGCTCGAGAGCTTCGACTCCATATGGAACGTGGATCGAGAGCGCGAGCGACTCGATTCCGGCATGCTGGAAGATCTCAATAAATATTACTGGAATCAAGATAATGAAATCAATGGCACTCACCCATGCGCAGATACTACTATTTCAAATAAACTCATCAATAACACCGACGGGCAAATATACACTCTTACCGTTCTCAATCCTGACATCAGCGAGACGAGTTCAAGCCGCTACTGGGTCAAAGAAGAAGACGTCTCTATCTCTAGTGCAGCGGATATAGAGCCACAGTCATTGGATCTCGAGTCTATCTTGAATATGAATACCTTCTCTAATGAATTGAAAATGGGCATCATTTACGAGGACGACTCACAAAGCCAAAACGCAGATTTGAGCACAAGTAATCTTGTAAAAGTAGAACCATTTGTATATGAAGACAGTGAATTTCAAACTGATAAAAAAGATGACCCCCACAGTCCACCTCTCATTACCGCACCCACATTATTAGAAAGTCAAGTTGAATTCAATAACAACAACAATGACTGGAAGATTACAGATCAAAATACTGAATCGAATGAGTCATTACTAAGAAGTGCACTACAAGGAAAAGCTTTTATTAGATATAGTACCATTCAAAAAAGTAAGACGGATTCTAATTTGGATGTTAAAAGGGTCATTATAAATAATAACAACAAAGCAGACGTCCCGTCAATGTATCAAGATGGCAAAGAAGTCAGTCAGGATTTACTCATGGCAATTTCACCACAGAGCGGTAACGTTAACATCTCAATATTACTCGACAATCAAAACACGACCGTTATTTCTAACGGGGAAAACTCGACGTCAACTCAGAGCGTGGATGATATACTTTCAAACTACCCCGATGACTATGAGAAGCTGAAGCGAATAACATCAGAACTAGGGGAGAGCATGCAGCCTTACTGCACGGTGGAGACGCTCGACCCGACGCGCAGTGTATACAACATACACCACGTGAACGGCGAGCTGGTAACCATGATCCCCGCGGGAGACGTGCAGCTCAACCAGCACCTACAGATAATGACCGCGTCACCCACCGTGACGAGCTCGAAAACGACCAACAAAAAATACAAAAGAATACCGAATAAGAATTCGCCCCCAGCGACGCAGCCGCAGTCAAGCACTAACATTCAGGCCGCCACCTCGACGTCGAACGGGGTGCGCAAGGAGCGCTCTCTGCATTACTGCTCCATCTGCTCTAAGGGGTTCAAAGACAAGTACTCCGTGAACGTGCATGTGCGGACGCACACGGGCGAGAAACCGTTCGCGTGCTCGCTCTGCGGCAAGAGCTTCCGGCAGAAGGCGCACCTCGCCAAGCACTACCAGACGCACATCGCACAGAAGAGCGCCGCCGCTAACGGCGTCCCCGTCAAGCCCAATAAGAGGTAACCGCGGCCACCGCCACTGCCGCCGTGCATACGCCCTTCCTCGCTATCATAGTCAATAAACTTCGTCATGGTGATAAGTTATTTCAAAATAAGGCTGAAATATCACATGAATTTGGTAAGGTGCTAATTTATAAAGTGGTAATTTTAGGCAAGTATGGATATTACTAATGAACGATGTGAAAGTTCTCGGCCGTATTTTTTGTAAATTTGTCTATAATTCTACCCGTTACCGTACTTTTACTATCGTATTAAGCTACTATGATGCTTTTGTTTTTAGTACAATACTCAATACCCCATATTCATTAGAATTTAGTTTTTGTAAATATTATGTAGGTACTACTCAAGTAATCTTTTGTATTTTACATGCATTTTGTACGTAACAATATTCGGTTAGATCGTCACAAAAGCTCTTGTATGTAACAAAATCAACAAATCAATCACAGACAATGCTTAATTATAATGGAAAACCTATCTATGTATTACATTCTAACTTACATTTTTATAGTTATAGCAACAATCATAATAAATAGCCAACAATGATGAGCAGCCCTGGGTTACAGCTCGCCGCCGTAGTTTCTCTTGCAGTGCGACCGACCAAACTTTCTAAAAATAATAAAAAACAGAGTAAAAGAACGACCATTCAGTTACAATCTTTCACCGCTCAACCACCGAACCGCTGTCTGCTTCCAGTTCCAGTACTCATGTTTTGTTACTAATTCCAATACTTACGTTATCGATACTTTCTTTCGAGCTCACATACAAACGTTTTAGCAAACAAAATCTGCTGCCATTATGTTTGTTTTGTAGAAAATTCAGCGTAATAACTTGTAGCGACCGGCGTCTCTATTATTTGAACATCCATATCAGACAGTGAACGGTTTCTCATTCCCAATATTACATCTTACGCCCGATTTAGGGAGAGGCCTGATTGCTCTCAGATTGCTATAAATTAGAAATACAATTGGTGCTTCTATGGGTTCTTTAAAATTGTGCTCCCTTTCTCGTGGTACAGATTGGCCTTTCTTTGTGTTTATAACGCGGGGCCTCGCCCTGTTATTAGATCTATACTTTGCTATCAAAGTGTCTATACATAGGTACTTAGGTTTCTTAGTTTCAAGCTCAAGCTGACAAGCTCTACCAATATCTTTACATCATAAAAAACTGTGCTACAGGGGTAATAAAAAAGCACAAGACTGCAACCAATGGCTGAATGGTGATTTTAAATGCTTCTATTTTATAAACACTAGAAATTTAATGTGGACTAGCATATTGAAATTATAACATTGCTCATGCAAATGTTCGTTGGTAATTAAGTAAAAGCACTTCTCATTGTCTGGCCACAAAATATTTGATACGTTGCGATGAGCTAATAAAGTTTTAGAAAGTTTAAGGAAAAAATTGCAGTAAAAGTGTTTTAAGAACATTCTTAGTACCGATTAGCATGATTATTGTTGTTTTTTATTTTATATAACCTCTTTGAGTATCTATCTTAGATCGGCGTTCAGCAATCCAATTCAGCAAACATAGAGGTATACAGATATATACCTTACCTAGATACTTCCTTCCACGTTCAAATAAGTAGGTACCTATTAAACTTAGACATGATTTCCGGTGTTGAGCAAGCCGTGCCGTTGGTTGCTGTAGCAGCTCCAACATACCTAAATACCTATAGATAGAATGCTTCAAACTCTAGCTAAGAATTCATTTAATATTTATTTCTGACAGTATCAACCTGGTGCACCAGTTTAATTGAGTTTGTGATTGAAATCAAATAGTTAACTACCCAGGCACTGACTGAAGCAAGGTCGAGTTTTCGACCTCCGCACGTCAGCCGTGTATTGATCTCACATCTAATGCAATGTCGTTTTTGTATGACCAAGCCGAATTGATTACAATGCTTTTATTCTAAATTATATATCTTACGAACTACCTTGTTCTTACAGAACGCGGTTTGTTTTGTGGCGTCTTATATAAAAATGTCGTGACTTTTTCATATTTTTAAAAATAAAGGGAAAGTGTATAGGGATAGCGATAAACTCAATGATTAAATTCATTTGTTGATCTTGCTTCCCCGAAAAGATATAAATCATTTGATTAGAACGCACAAATAGAAAGCAACTTGCCTGAGCCTGAGCTTTTTACTCTAGTGAAGTTTAATGTTCGCTAACTATGTAAGATCACGTTGTAAAGATTTATGATATTTTCAAATATTACCATTCGTTTGTTCTTTAGTTTATGTTGGTACAGCATCAAGCTTGATTTCATTGACTTCAAATAATGTTGTCACTCTAAAATTGCAATAAATTTTATATAGGTTGAAAAGCTTATGGTTTCTTCTTCTACAATATAGGTTGAAAAGCTTTAGGTTTCTTGCAGACACATTCTCATTGAGTCAACTTTGAGATTTCTGGACAATTTCTCGAGCATTACTATGTAAGCAACTTTGCCGACGACATTTGTCTTGCCAGAGCTTTTAAATAAATATTTATACCCATCACTGCCCTCATCTTAAGGATAGCTATAAAATTGCATCGAATAAAAGCACCTAAATCACAATTATATTTCAGATGCTACGCCTAACGTTAAATACTCTTTTTACTCAAAAAAAAAAATACTTTACATACTCGTAGAACACGAAGAACTGTACTTTTATATTTTTTATAGATATTTTTAAAGCCTGAAGAATTTTTATACGTCAATACTCATTAATTGTAAATATTGTGTCTATAAAACAGATTTATAAGACGAAAACAATTTGAGAAATTTTGTAGGTATTCTACCACTTGAATCTCATTAGATGGTATTTTATTTAAAAGTTAGCGAATTTATAGAAAGTTAAGATTTAAATAATAAGAATAGTCTTTCGGAGATTTTACCAGTTTACTCTATAAGATGTTACGGCTACCTTTATAAGTTATTGTGAGTACATAAATGGTTGTTAATATATAACAAAGCTGAGATATAAAATACGTTGATAATCGAGGTCAATATTTCAAAAGTTTTGTCACTCGAAAGTTATGTAGTATATTGAACGATTTATTAATGCATTTGTTCCTGAGTTAATTAATAGATTTTATTAATAAATGTGTCTTGTTTTTAAGGTTTTACATTTAAGGATTCTTCGTGCATGTGTAATTTAATTTTGCATAGTAGGTAACATTAAGGATACAGTGGATTGGATGACACGTATGTAAATCGCAGTTTTTAATTAAAAATAGAGATGGAAAATATATTATTTCCAATGATTTGTGTATACAAATTTATTCCGGTTTCTCCAAATAAACATCTATAATGAACTTAAACATATTCTAAATTATAATAATATTGATTCGTCCACGTTATCCTTTATCTCTGAATCCGTCCTGGTACGCTAAGTACACATTTAATTATTTATTATGTTATGATAGAGGTTTAATATTAGAATGTCGTGGAAAACAAAAACATTTTTTTTTCGATTAACAGGAGCTGTGATTTTTGTATTCTTTGTTACTGTAATGCCACATGATTGTTTTCTTAAAGACCTCCAATGCAACTGACCTAGAAGCGCTTTGGGAATAGGTACTTACTTATTTTACTCACTGAAAACAATTTTTGATATGGTACAAAAACAATAAAGGAAACGTTGTATCTATGAAGTACGTATGTACAACAGGAAACTATTCGGAACGAGCCTGTGCGGGGATTTTTATTCTATAATTTGGACGTTTCCAAAAGAAAATAAGATCTACAATATTGATGTAAGCAGTAAATGTTATTAAATTTTAACCAATATGAAATTTCCATACCTCCATCCAATTGAAACACTTTCGCAGTTGATTATATTAATATTATAATGTATGTAATTAAAAACCCGTATACAGTGTCGAATAATGTACTACTTGATTAAAATCATGTGTAGGTATATCAGTATAAAACAAAAAGGTATTTTAGTTATACCTTTTGGCTACCATAGTTTTACGCATAGAGATTTACAGTTTTGTAATGAATTTCTTATATTTTTACTTTCCTATGTTAGTTTGCTAATAAAATGTTTTGAATATAGTTGGTATTTTTCTTTTAATATTATCTTCCTTTGAACTAAGAGATTTTACTTTATCGGTGATGAATCAGAGAAGAATCAAATTGAGTAAAGTTGACATATCTCATTTTAATTTGTATCTGTACTCAATATGAATGCAAGTGGGTTAACAACAAACCTACTTTAGGTATGATGGCAGAGCCCCAACCTTGCATCCCTTAAAGTATGACCCTGGAAAGCATCAATGCGCAACACGCATGCGTGTGCGTCGGTGGCAGTCAAAATGCGAGGATATCTTCAGCTTTTCTTGAGAAACCAAATTCTCAAGATGTTGGTGTGATAAAATCAGATCACTTACGTCCGTCATCATCTTTTACCCCCCTACAAAACTAGAGTCACGATACTACACTAAGCGCAGTGCTTGTATCACAATGTAAATACAAAGGTCAAGCTGTAACTTTTCTCAACAGCAGCTAACAATAGCAGACGCCTCAGTTTGACCACGAACGTTCCGTCCACAGGGTGCCTATTGTCTTCAAATCCGGCTGGTTCTGGCTGGAAGGCTGGTGGTAATTAGTTCCATTGTGGACCGTTGATCCTATCGCATCCACAAATACTTCGATGGATTTACGTACCTGCTTTCCACTCATTGTTTGCGGGTTGTATTAATCGCTACCTGATTGATCTACGTCTGGATTCAGATAATGCAAATGTTCTACTTTGAGAAGCATTGGTTCGGATTCTACCTACTCTACTAGATTGGCCTTATATTGTGCCTGGTCCACTAGGCTAACAATGACACTGATTACATTACTGGGACCTTAGAGCAATTGGAACTAACAACAAATATAAACAGATCGTCACAAACGGCAATTTCTCTACATATCGTAATGATGAACAAGAATGAGCTTCTTAAATGACGATGTTTGATAACATTTAAGTTAACTTTCTCATAAGTTGTATCGATTTAAAGGCTACTTGAACCTAGGTTATTGGTAATAATTTGCTATTAGCGAATAATAAAGTCTACGGGTGTCTGTCTACGAACACAATCTATTGACTATATAAAACCTTAATGATGTGCAATAATGCGTTTTATGGAAAGAGCTAAATTTATGGTTCTGTAAAGCCACCGACCTACTCATTACGCCTATTTGTCATTTACAGATACATATATACATACATATGTGCTCGGAGCATCGAACCAAATTCAAATCACAAGAAAGCGTTCACATTGATAGCAGACAAACGGAAGTATACCGGTCGACCTTCCTTCGTCAAGCACTCCACAATCATATTTATCGTACAGCTAATAAAAAATGTTGATTCCATAGTTCAAGATAAAGTATAAACTTGATTGCTTGATATAAAAAGAAAACATGCAAGTTCTTGTAGCATGCTCAATGTAAACAGACATGTGAATATTGTGAGGCACTTTAACTTTCTCCCTCTGATGGGCCGTCAATCATCATAAATTAGAGACGATTTTCCAGTTATCACTCCGCTTCATCCAAAAGCTAACTGCACATATTTACACCCATACATATTTTGCCTATCATAAACTTTATAATCACTGCTTCCCTATTAACATAAGTCGTTGTTTTTAATTACCAGGGATGATTAATCACTGGAAAAGCTGCGGCGAATGCAGAGTTTGTTTTATTTTTTTAACGAAACATTTAAGAAAATGATAAATGGTAGCTCGATTGAAAACAACAGGCCAAGTGTGCGACGTAACCAGACATCATTAGCTGGGCAGAGGTACAGGAAATCGTACATTATGAGTGAAAACTAGGCATTCTGCATCTCAGGCCGAGGCTAGCTGCTCTTGGCAAATATCACACAATGCAGACTTGACACATGTTACATACCTACGAGTAAACTATATCTTCTTACTATCCGGCCGTCAGATTTAACAAGCGCTATTCTAGGATCTAAACTCGTATTATATACTGAGAAAAGTTAAGGTTGATATTAAAACAAATTTATACTGAGATTTTTGTTATCATAGTGCGCAAGCCAACTTGGGTTAATTTTAATTAATTATTTAATTATTATTAAATAAATAAATAATGCCGGACAATCCACACAGCATCATCTAGCCCCAAGCTAAGCAGAGCTTGTGTTATGGGTACTAGATGACTGATATACATAATACAATTTTATTACATAAATATAGATATTTTTTATCATACATAGAAAACGACCATAACTCCCTGAACAAATATGTGCAGATCGTATAAATATTTGACCCGAGGCAGGAATCGAACACGCAACTTCCATCGTCCACCGCACCACAGAGGTCGTATTAATACGTGGTGTAGTCAGCACACTGCCGTTCTGAGGGAGGCAACGGGTCTGAGTCCCGCCGAAATCGAATATTTTGGGTTGATATTTAATTGCCTAAATTGTTAGTCCCTCAGTCTTAATTTTAAGCGTAAAGTCAGAGAGCATTTTATACCTTCATTACTTTGGTATATTTATGTATGTATATATTTTTTTATGAGCAACAAAAGTTATATTTTATGTATATCATATTAGGTAGTGTATTAGATATGTTGGTTAAATTAAATCTTTTATCCTCTTTTTATGCTAAGGTATCATCTCACTTTTATGTCTTTGTTTCTGGAAGAGAATTATTTGTAGGGTTAAGCTCTCTTTTGACATTACTTTTCTTATTTAAAGTTTTAGTTTATTATGAAATAAAATAATGAAAATAAAATATTTAACGCAATACTATAATTAATCGCTACATACCTCACCTAATATAATTAAAATAAAAAAATATTTTTAACACGGGATAGTCAGGCACGCCATTAGGTTTAGGTTTAGTTAGTTACATCATAGAGCAAACGTTTTTGCTAATAATAAATAGTATACCACAGTTAGTATACCACAACTAGTATACCATAATTAGTATACCACAACTAGTATACCATAATTAGTATACCACAACTAGTATATACAAACTAGCATTACACAACTAGTATACAAAAACCAGTATACACGAACAAGTATACTAGCATACAATAACTAGTATAGGTACTACAACAATTATACCACAGCTAGAATACATTAACTAGTATAAACCATCTTATATATTAAGAGTAGTATACAAAGTAAACTGTAGTATACTAGTAAACAAAAACTAAGCGACATCGATATTCCATTCCCACTCCCATTCCCTAGAATAGAATAGAGAGTAGAGTAGAGTAGAGTAGAACAGAATAGATGAGAGAGAGAGAGAGAGAGGGAAGAGAAGAGAATGCTGTTTTCTTCGTTGCAGAGGTGAGTTATACCCCCAATTTTCCACAACCCTTTAACTTTTCCCTCATACACGCTAGCAATAAAACTGGCTAAGTGCGAGTCCACTAGTGCTTATAACGTGACATGTGGGGTGGTGGGTTTGATTTTTTAAAGACGAATTTAAGAATTTTAGCATCTTGAGGACGATTGCCACTGGATATGGGTCAGTTGAGCTAGGCACTTGTAGACTGTGTGCCACAGTCAATAGGAAGCTCGATTGTTTTATTTGTAAATACTTATTCTTATTGGGTTATGTTATTTTATTGTTGAACACTGACCTGTACATCGGTAGAGTTGCAGATTTTCGATCGTTTTTCAAAAAATTAGACAAAAAAAGGGTGGAAAATAATTAATAAACCTGACCAGTTTTTTTTTCTTTTATAATTTTCAATGTTTTATTGTATATTGTGAAAATTATTACCCTAGTAAGCAAACCCAATTTATATGCCCCATTTATGATACTTATAAATTGAGCAACCAAGCCTTTTGTGACCCATGTGTGCAAATAAATGATCTGTATTTCTGTAGTATCTTACTCCAAACCGGATAAACTTTGATTTTTATTATTTGAGGGATGATTTGACAGAGTATGCTTAGCAAGAAAATTGATGCAGCCATTCTTCTAAGAAGATATAATATAAATATACAAAATTATAACAAAATTTTGCTTCAGGGTTCGATTTTGAACTCGGATTATTTAGTCTAATAATATACGACGCGTGACCCGAGAGTTGATATCTAGCGCAGCGCATCAGCATTGCCTTACAACGGGCAATGCAGCCGTATCTTAGGGACGCTCTGTCTAGTATTGATTTGAATCAGTTGAGCTGTATGTAGATTTTAGCAACAGTCTGCAGTTAGTTTAACTGTTTCTATTGTAAATACTAGTTCTAGTTTGTTTGCACTTTACAGGGCGTCCCACAGATATGCCACATGGAGGGAAACTACCTCAAAGGTATCATAGTAAACTTTGTTAAAAAAGTATTTCCTCTCAATAGTCCGTATATCATAAGGACGCTTGCCGGTAGAAGCTTGAAGCGTCTTAAAGTGAATTATGTCACCGTTTTTTTACTAACAAAAATATCGAAACTGATGGAAACAATAAACAAACACAAACCTGCAACTTTCGCATCTGAAGCCTTTAGAGGGTTATTACACATGCTTATTACAATATTTCTATATCATGAATTTTGAAAATCATAATTCACGATTCTCAGAAACTGACAAAATTGTACATGATACATAAATCATCTAATAGTAGTAGGGTAGAATGAGAACTATTCTGCATCACTTTCCGAACTCCCAATTCTACTTTTCTCATACCTAATTTATACAAATAATAACAATAGTATAAGGAGGAACGATTTGACTGTTTTTTTGTTTGGAGTGAATAGCCTCCGAAACTACTGAACAGATTTGAACAACTCTTTCACCATTAGAATTCTACACTATCTCTGATGATGAAAATAGGCTATAGATATTATCAAAAACGTTAGGGATCCGTATGAAACTTTAATCATGTAATCCAACCTGTGTAGGTGTGTGTAAAAATTTATCATTTTTGAAATTTTGGGTAAATACCTGTGCGAAACGGAAGCATAATGATGATGATGATGATGATACATGGTAAGCTGAGCGGACATTCCGAAAAAGCTTGTACAAAGCCAAAGGCCGAAGTTTGTATGGCAACCCACTGGATTCTACTTCTGCTGAACTATTTTAGGTAAATATTTAATATAATAATTATAATTAAATAACCAAATTAGACCTAGCATTTACAATTGAACTAACTGCAGACTGTGAAAAAATACTACATATAGGTCAACTGATCCAAATCAGTAGTACCCTTAAACCTCTGTTTAAGTGTACTGATTTTAGTACCCTTAAACAGGTAAAAATAAATTTATGCAAGTTATTTAGCCATTTATAAATCAATCGTCGATGCATTAACTATAAAAAGACTATTATTAATAACAAAGATATTAACTTCCAAATTATCAACTTTTATTTACTCTTAGGGAAAGTCGGGTGTAACATAAAGTGTTATGTGTTAAACACCACTTACAATATTTTAAATTGCTACATAAATATATGTAGATGAACGGTAGAAATTCTCAAGATAAAAATCTATTTGCAATGAAGCCTACTTCTTACCTACTTCGAGTGTAGCCTTCTCATAATATTACAATCGACAACAAGAATATATTTTCATTTACCTTTTTTTTAATTTATTTATTACAAAACTATCAAGATATACATTGTATTTTTACCATATAAACTTTGTGAGTATTGTCTTGGTATACATATTCGTTTTCACCTTGTCTTAAGTAGGTATAGATGAGATTACTAGGGGCCTACCATACTTGCTGCATCAGCTTTCATGTTCATGTGCACTGTACTTATCTAACTTATACCTATTTCTTATTATAAATAATAGAACTACACAATGAAAGAGACCATTTTGTGACTCATTGCAAAAATAAATCTGATTTGCTATATTTCCTTTCTTTGTATGTTTTTGTATAAGTTGCAAAAATAATATTCAATCCTAATCCAAAAAAATCAAAAAGCAAATTAAATGAACAGATTAAATTAAATCCAAAAATATACACGTAGCTCGAAAAGGCAACATCACTGGCAGGACTCTATTGTTATTGGTAGGTGCTCGCACTGCCAGAGTCCAGTATTTTGGTGCCCTGTTGATATTTCGTTGATAGATGAAACTATAGAAGTCTTACTTTGATATATTTTATCATTACGTAGTTTGTAGTCATCGCGGACTATATTTAGTTAGATCTTATCAAATGTGTTGCGCAGTATTGTTAAATAGTTTCATCACTATACATATTTTCCGATCCTCATGATGAGCTTGATATTCTTATCAACGGAAGAGTTGTAGACCAGCGGTGGTCATCATGGTAGGGGCTGTCAGCGGCATATTGCCAAAGTGCGCATGTTCAGCAAAAAACTTGGGTATGCCATGAGAGAGCGCATAAACGGCTTGAAAACCAACACCCAAGACGCTGAAGTCTAAGTTAAAATGCCTGACCAGGCACACAGTCGCTGTAACTGAAATCGGTTTGGACATGATATCCATTACTAAGCTGATAGATAATGTAGAATTAAATTTGCAAAGTTTTGGAACAATGCTGCAATTTTATCCGATGTTATCCGAGTGTTAAGATGAGCATAGACTATAGCATATCAAGCAAATATATTTTAAGTTTACTCAAACCACACTTTCAACATGACGTTCGATGTTTAATTAAAATCTTATGACAATCAACGAGGGTTTTGGTGTAGCGGCGGTCGGCGGGATTAAACACTCGTCGAAAAGTCTCGTGGAAAGTAAGTAATAGTTATTGAAAACTGAAGTAGTAATACCGCCGCCATAACATTCTTACTGGTACAATACAGACTACTGCTTAGTTTCAAGCATTTCATTGTAACTTAACTTTCTAAGTCTATAATCATTATCACCTTATGCCGGACTAAAGTCTGAATGTGTGAATGCCCTAATAAAATATTGGATTAGTATTTATAAAAAGAACCAATTAATTTTAAGATTTATTTGCGATTTTGAAACTTTGCATGACTGTTTAGTTCTGATGACAATAGGTTCCTGCACTAAAATGATAATAGATCATTTCAAGATTAAGCCTTCACGAGGGAAGCTAATACTTTGTAGAAAAAGTCTGTTTATTTAATCAAACCTTTATTTCTAATGAGTTAAAAAATAAATTATAATACATTTACTATTAATCTTTCTATAAAAACTATCGTAGTTTATCTAATTCAATATGAATGTGAGCGGGTTAACTACGAACCAGCCATATTTTCATTCTCCTATACGTAATTCCGTTTTGACTCTACTATAATACACAGAAGAGTAAAAGAAAGAAAATGTAAATTACCTTCATGAAATGGTCCTTTAGACAGACAAAAATTCTAGCTCTCCACTCGCATTCATAATAAATTTTACTTTCTATAAACGACGTCTTTACTTATTTGCTCATATCTATGAGTATATTGTTAGCGTGTTTATTTCTTAGGATCCCTATAGACACCCATGAACAGGATAGAACTAGTGGGTCGCTCATAGATGAGGTAGACGAAAGGAAAATTGGCGATGAATGTGGTTGGCTCAGTTGGACGCGAGGACCGAAAGCCGAAGATAGCTGTCGCCGCTGCCGCTACGGTACCTGGAATCAAAGATTACCTAATGATTCTCCCAATCGCTTTCTCATAAATCTCGTAGGTAAAAACGAAGGAGCACGTTATTGCGATACGTTGCATGCCCAAGTAAAATCCATTTCATAAAAAGCCGTGATTGATAATTTACCTTAGTTTGTACCTAGGTACCTAATTATATTATACTAGCGGTACGCCCCGGCTTCGCACGGGTATTAAACAAAAATTTCAGAAATTATACATAAACACTAACACGATGGGTTTCACAGTTTTCGCATGGGATTTTTGACATTGACTCGCACTTCATAACTGACACTGGCCGTAGAGAAAAAGCAAGCACCGTGCGCTATATATTCAACCTCTTTTTCTATTCTGACATACAGCGCACGGTTCAATCATTGAATTTTTCATGCGGATATCTAACTTTTTTGAATATATTATATAGCCTATGTTCATCACGGAAAATTTAGGATTCTAATGGTGAAAGAATTTTTCAAATCGGTCCAGTAGTTTCGGAGCCTATTCAATTCAAACAAACAAACAAACAAACAATCAAATCTTTCCTCTTTATAATATTAGGATAGATTAAAAGTTGTGTCCACCGATTACGAGTATGAAGGGCGTCCCACCGCTATGCCACATGGAGGGAAAGTAGTACTTTAAATATTCTAGATGGAACATTTAAGCGAAAGAAGACATGATTTTAATTTAAAAAACAATTGAAACTGCATTCATAGATTTTTCATAGTTTCATGGGTGAACCGGGAATCGAACCCGTTACACGAGAAAAATTATTACCCTGTAGCTTTATCATACCGATCGAAAGGCTTCCTCATGAGGAGAATTTTTTGCTAAACAACATAGTATCAGGTACCATATTAGGTATTATTCTGGTAGGCCAATTCCGTTAAAGAAACAATACGAGTAACGTCTTTTGAAATGTTTTGTAACTGAAAACTAATTTTTAGTTTGTTATAATAAGCTGAGTATTAAATACTTAGGTCTGAATTATCATGATCATATCATCAGCCTTTGTTAATCCACTGCTGGACATAGGCCTCCTTTATAAGCGCCATAGCACCCTGTCTTCAGCTTGTGGCGTCCAGCATCTGCCTGTCATTTCCATGACGTCATTCCATCTGGCTGGAGCGCGTCTTTTACCAAGTCGTGGTCTCCACTCAAGAATATTTACCCCAGTTGTCAGTTATTCGCAAGATAATGCTCACTGCTAGATAATGTTTACTATCCTATCTAATGTCTATACTATCTATATCTATACTTCTATAGGTACTAATATTATAAAGAGGAAAGATTTGATTGTTTGTTTGTTTGTATGTTTGATTGTTTGTTTGAATTGAATAGGCTCCGAAACTACTGAACCGATTAGAAAAATTCTTTCACCATTAGAATCCTAAATTTTCCGTGATGAACATAGGCTATAGAATATTTTCAAAATAATTAGGGTTCTGCATGAAAATTTAATTTTTTGGAAAATACCCGTGCTAAACCGGGGCGGACGCTAGTATCCTATATATTTGTAAAGAACCCTCCCGATACGAATATATCCTATATTCGTAAGGAACCCTTATGATCTCCGAGTATGCTGTTTGAATACGAACCTTCTTCATCCACCTGTATCTTGGCCTTGTGGATAGCATCGTCGAACAGCACGCCGCGCTGATCGGTCAGCGTGGTGAAGTCCGCTGACGAGTTGAACAGATCTCCTACGTCCAGTATTTCAAGAACCTGAGAAATTTCATTGTTTTGAAAATAATTAAAAGCGAATTCTAGTTTCTTAGGTTAAGTTCAGGTTTTTTGGGATAAATACCCTCAGCGATGAGGTTGTCAATTCTTTTACGTTTTAGTTATATCGAAAATTTATAAAATTTGGGGAAAATATCTCCTTTTCTCTATTTTATGATAATTTCTATGCCGTTGGGTCAAATATTTATCGACCTCTGTGGCGCGGTGGGCGAATGTCCGCCTGCGACGCAGGAGGTTGCGGGTTGAGGAATGAAACAATTATTATTACTTTTAGCTTGTGGTGTGAACAATTTGGTACAGCACTACACGGGAATAGATTATTATTTTACAGCTTTTAGCTAGGGACATTCGCCGACATAATGACATCTGCGACGCAGGAGGTTGCGGGTTCGATTCCCGCCTCGGGACAAATATTTGTACAATCTACAGATATTTGTTCAGGGTGTTCTGGTCGCTTTCTATGAATAATAAAAAATATCTATGTATGTTTGTAATAATATTGTATATTATGTATATCAGCTCGATATATATCAGTCATATGTACCCATAACACAAGCTCTCCTTAGCTTGCTAGATGTTATATGGATTGTCTGGCATTATTTATTTATTTACTTACATTTCTGAGCGGTAAAGACCTCTCGACCGTGAACTTGGGTATTTCGACGACCACCTCCCGTTCCATGTAGGTCTCCTCTACGATCGCAGCTAGCCGCTCCGGGGTCAGGTTGGCGATGATGTTCGTAACTCCTGGAAATAACACAGATACATACATTAAAATACAATACACTTTATGTACACCAAAGAAGAAATATGTAGGTATATAAAAAACATAGAGTTGCACAATGGCCGGCCTCATTCAGATAATTGGAAGTGTACCCAAGATGCTGGCTGCATTGCATGTATTATGCATTATATTAAGTAGTTCCGTCAACTAGTAGGTACCTATAACATAATCATAAGCATCTTAGCTTGTGGCTAGATGATGCTGTACAGATTGTCCAGTATTATTTTTGTGGCTAAATGATGCTGTACAGATTGCTAAGTATTATTTTTGAGGCTAGATGATGTGTACAGATTGCTCACTATTATTTTTGTGGCTAGATGATGCTGTACAGATTGTCCTGTATTATTTTTGTGGTTAGATGATGCTGTACAGATTGTCCTGTATTATTTTTGTGGCTAAATGATGATGTACAGATTGCTAAGTATTATTTTTGAGGCTAGATGATGTGTACAGATTGCCCACTATTATTTTTGTGGCTAGATGATGCTGTACAGATTGTCCATAATTATTGATTACCTTCCTTCATGGAGTAGGGAGGCAGGAGTATGTACATCTTGATGTCCTCTCCCTTGTACGGGAGCTCCAAAATCTGCGCACCGAGCTCCTCGCTGACCACTGAAGAAAAAACAATTTTATATTACAACTTTCTTACATACTCTTTACGTAGAATAGAATATTTTAAATTAAGTTTTAATATTAGTTTATTCTCAAAAAGACAAATTATGTAATTTGCCTTTTTGGTGGGGATGGAAAAGACAAATTATATAATTAGTCTTTTTGAAGATTAAGTAAAGTATAGATAGATACATACGTTGTGGCTTTTCAATAGCTAGCTCATTTAATATGTTCACTTGTGAATCATCATTTTTGATTACTGATTCAGCATTGCCATAAAGCACGTATCTATCGTCCCTTATAGCAATTCTGATGCGCTAAACCAGTATTAATTTAAATTTTATAATTTATATAAATAAATAAAACTTTATTTACATTAATGGAACTCACTGTAATGGAATTGCCCCTTTTGCTTCATGAAATGAGTCAACGTCTGCCGTGTTTCAGAGACGAAGAACGGTTCCTTCTTCGTCCTTTCAGAAGGGAACTTGGACGCCCAGCTTCCTTTGAAATAGGCTGCATTCGCTAGCACTAACTTTGTGTCCTCCGAGACCCCGTCTTCAGGAATAAGCTCGTTTATGTTGTGCTTGGTAATCTCAGAAACCCAGTTGTTGATTTGCTGACGAGCAGCCTCGGGATTTCCCCTGTAGTTCTGTAATCAAACAAATGAACTGTTTAGAACTTTGTAGTAGGTACCTATGTTGCATTGTTGTCATAACATAACTCAATATTGCCGTTGTTAATATTTTAACTACTTATGTGGTTTTGTAAAACAAAAAAATCGATTATTTTTTCCTATTAAAGAATGTCCTACTATAAAGGAAATCCTGCTATAGAGCAGGAATTTTATGGCTAGATATTTTTGATATAAGTACATCGATATTTTTGTTGGGAATTTATCTCTATATGCTCTTATTTGAGACTTTTGGGAATCACCCAAATAAAGAAATCACTTTACTCCTTTATGTTCTGTTCTGAACAATAAATATAATATTATGGTAATGGTTCCACTTACCAAGGGTTCGATTTCGTTTCCGAAGATATCCAGCATGCACTGACGGGTTTGTAGATCGTAGGAGACGAACAACTTGTTAGCATTTGTGAACTGATAGCTGTCACTGTTGTTATTCATGGCTCGAGACCGCTTGTCCACTTTGTACGCGGTCATCAGGTTCACTTTGTCCTGAAAGAGCGAAGAATGCTAAGAACTTGTTGGAGAAGTTGGGATTCTACGACAGAGATAAAGATTTCGACGATACATTGCAAAAAGTTTATTAGTTTGCTTTGCAATCTAAAAGATTGTAAGCCTATGCATGCATGTAACTTTGTGTTGTGGTAGTACCAAATAAATTAGACCACTTAAACTCAAGGAGTTGGATATGGACAAAAAAAAGTAAATAATTCTTGACAATCCAGCTCCATCTCCTTCCAGTCCATCTGGACCATCTGGGGGTTACCCAAGATATCGATCTTGGTGTATGGATACTAGATGACTGATATACATAGATAGAAGATATAGATATCTTATCATACAAAGAAAACGACCATATCGCCTCGATCTGCAGATCGTACATACATTTGTCCCGAGGCTGGAATCCAACTCGCAACCTTACCGTGACCTTGCCCTAATAAATTATATTAAAATAAACTGAATGTATTTTATAGGGAGGAAGTTAGTGATAATAAAATACCTAAGCTTAAAGCAACTTACTGTATTGGGACTAATCTGAAGAGACCTCCCCAGTGACGACTCAGTCTGTCCTCCCGAAGAGAAATACGCTAACAACAACGCATGGTACACAGAGAATGGAGAGAAGAAGATGTTGTCATCCGGCACCACCTTATTGATGGCATTGAAGAGGTTCAGCGTAAAGGTGAGCTGGCCACGGTATAGCTCCGTGCGAGCTTCCGGGTTCAGTTTCTTAGTCGAGTCATCTTTGTAGAAGCATTGACTGCTTACAGTCGATAGCACCATCAGCGCAGCCCAGAACTTCAGCATTTTGATTCCTGAAAAAAGGTACTCAGTGATAAATCGGTTGATAGTAAATTCTGTACTTCAAAACAAGTTCATAAGTCTGCAGTCTGCAAGTTTCAATTGTAAGTATTAGCTCTAATTTTGTTGGATATTTGTAATTTTCTTTGTTAATAAAGGCTTTTTTCCAGAAATTTAGGTACCTACTTAACATTTTTACTTTACTTTAAATTTCCCTAAGTTCATATCATCATCATCACCAGCCTATAATAGTCCACTGCTGGACATAGGCCTCCCCTAATGAGCGCCATAAATGGCATCATTATTTGGGGATTTTTGCCCATAATCCCCACGCTGGGCATGCGGGTTGGGGATCGCAGTTCGGTGTAGTTGTTCTGCAGAAGGCGCTGCTGCCCACCCCCCGCTGTGTTTCCCTTAGTCGCCTCTTACGACACCCACGGGAAGAGTTGGGGTGGTGCAATTCTATGCCGGCACCACACGGCTCAGTTCATATGGAAATTATGTATTTTCGATTTCAGCTGTTACAGGTTAGTTGGTTAGCGCGTCCCCTATTGAGAGAAAATAGGGGGATCAAGTTAAGTCAAATTTTGGGCTGTTAATTAATTTCATAAATAGTATCCGGAGTGCAATGCCTGACGCACTATAATAACAATGCACAACTGTGTATTAGGTAGGTACTAGGTACAGTAAGTTCTTAAAAAATAGTTTCCTATATTATATAGGTTTAATAATAAAAGTAATTGCGCCGTGCCATTTGAGCCGTTTTGATAGAAACAGCAAAGGTTTGAGTTAGGTATCGATTTTGCATAAAATATGCAGCTACAAGGAAAATTATAATTAGATTCTTACCGACTTAATTCAGATCAAATACTTTGAAACATGCCCTTTACCTACTCATAGTATAAGGCTAACTTTTAAGTTATGTATTGGTAATTCATACTCTGTCTTCTTTTATTCATATAAGTCGGAGTGAGATATTACAAACACTACTTAGCAACTGTTTTGTGAAGAGAAATAAAGAAATATGTTTCTTTCTTTTCTTTATTTCTCTACACAATACAACATAAAAATGTTAGGTACACTAAAATTAGGTATTTACTAGGTAGGTATCTGACAGTTATCAGACAATTTAGTACATACGCGCAAAAATCTGAACAATATCAATATTATGGTACGCCGCAGTTGAAACTAGGTAGCTGAATGTTAGAAGACCTGACATTTTCATGGTCAACGCCAACCGTGGTACGACCCCGCTGTAATTCTTACCACCAAGGTTTGCAGTGAAACAGTTAAGTGTTAAGTTAAGTGCTTATTTTTGTTAATTTTCAAGCTTTTTCTCTCTTGTTATTGTTCATTCTGATTCTGTACCTACATATAATAATACTTAATACTCCATCATTTATTACATTCCATAGGTGTTAAGGGGTTTATAATCTAGCTAGACAAGTAGGTATACAAAGGCAGTGTCTTTATATATACTTATCTAGCTAGATTATAAACCACAGCATATAGAAAAAGAAAAGATTTTGTAGAGCCGGAACGTAGGCAGATAGATAATGATACGGAGAATGTGCATTAAAATGGTCAAAGAACATCACTTCTCCGGTCTATAACTTTCTCCGCGCGGTCTGACCGGTGAACTCATTAGCACCGAATTTATCTAGTCTACCACTTTTTACTTCACACTCTAGCATGAATGTTCCTTCGAGCTAGATGATTTTATAGCTGTTCCTTCGAGTCGAATAACCATCTAAGGGCACTTCCGACTGATATTGATATGGATCAGTTAAGTTACCTGTTGTTTGCTTGCAAAAGTCTGCAGTTAGCTCAATCGTTTCAATTGTACATACTAGTTTTAGTATGTTTATTTATTTGTAATTTTCTTTGTCAACAAAGGCTTTACTTTTCGAGTCAAATTTAAAAATTTATACAAATTTTGAGTAAGTACATAACTAAAATGAAATAAGAATGAAAATGTATGTGTGGTCAATACCAAACGATTGATGAGGCGAATAAGGCCAACGTTATTCAACTTTCCTTGCATCATCGTCACAGTTTGTTGGTGTCTTTAGCTTTCATTAATTCGACTGCAATAGGTTTTAAACAAGACAATTTGTCCCCTAATACATTTTTAAATGCTGCACTACAATTTTAAAAATACTAGCATAAATATAAACGGTAGAGATAAAATAGATGTTACCACATAATTTATAAGTAAGGACGAATGAGCAATAGCAATCTTATAGGGGAAATATAAGTTAAGCATACAAAAGTAAGTACAAATAACAATAAGTACACGAGGCAATTTTTTGCAATCATAGGCACAAATCATACCTGGCAGTCATTTTTATCTAGGCCGATTACAACCGTGTAACAAGCGTGTTGGGAAAACCCATGGGTATTCCGTAGGTAGAATGCCGTTCATTGTTATCATGTGAAACTGCATAAAAATTAACATAGATAGAAAGTTGAACTTAGAGGTCTAACATCACATTGAGTTAGATTTGAAAATTCATGATTGATTCCTAGGTCAATAGTTTTGTTTTGGTTTTAACTCGTAGACTTTTTTCCGAAAACCTTTAGTAAATATTTTCTTAGCCAAGCTCGTTTTTATAATACTGCTTGCTTCGTAACAACAGCAGTTGCGTCATTATGTTCCAGAATAAATAACGGAGAATCAAAACCAGTTAGTACGGCCAATCAAAATGCACATATCGATGGCAATGTCCATAAACGCTGCAATGCTTCACCCACTTATCGAGACGACAGATCGCGGAATTTGTGCGTCATCGGGAAAACCTGGATCTCAAGTTGTCTGAGGTCAAATCTCCGACGTTATACCAAGGTATAACCATCTAGAGTAATGCTCGGGTTTCCCTTGGAAGGTGTTGCGTGGGGGCAGCGAAAGTAAGCTAGCACGACATCCTCGGACATTATTACACAACAACCGGACAGCAAGCGTGTCAATAACGTTGAATCATAGTCACTTGAGGATTACAGAAACAATAGCCGGGAAATATTGTTTGTAAGCCACTTGTTCGCCAATCGATGCTTCCACTTGAATAAAATAGATGCGTAATTAAAATCAGGGTGCGTAATTAAAATCAGGGTCGCAGAAATTGTTTTTGGAGACTCTACCAATGCTTTGACAAAAACTGATATTTTTCAAAAGATCAATTGATTTAGGACCATATGTTTTGCTGATTAGGTTTGCAGAAAATCTTCTTTCAAATGAGTTTTTACAAGTAGCCTATTGGAAATGCTTGCACATTTTTATGAGATAAAAAACCTTAATTATGCTAATCGGTAAAATTTACATAATAAACCTAAAATAAATTATCGTTCTAGTATTTGCCGGACCCGCAGCTCTTACTGTAAAACGGTTTTTTACCAACTCTCGCATAAATTTACTAATTTTAACAATGAAAATATACAGCGTGTTACTTTCATGGTCGTACCTCTTTGGTAAATATTTAAAAATATGCCATATTGATTTGACCGAATTTCAATGACCCCGATATGCTGTGTTTACCTGGGAACCTTTACTCGGTTTGTTTTCAGAATCATTCGAGGCTTGTTATTTTAATAATGCGCATATGACTAAAAGTCAACCGTAGAAGAACATTATTAAATAATCAAACAGTTCAAACGGTATTAAGACATAGTGACTTGAAAAAAATTACAACAATTTAGATTCATAAAATAAATTACGATCTCATGTTTTTGAGGACAAAAGCAGCAAATGAGGACGTAAGAGTTTGCATAAGAACCTCGCATGTGGCGCTACATTACCAGAATACTAAATTGATTACCTACGACAGTACAAAAATGCCACGGGGTCTCCACCCAACACAGTATTGTCATAATGTCCTTCATAATGTTTTTGTAATAGGTGTTCGTATGATCCAGTCAATGAGTAGGTAAATTTATATAGGTGATAATTTTTAAGACGCAGATTTAAGGTTTATTAGAAATTAGAATGTTTGTTACCACATATCTTCGTAACTACTTAACTTATTTTGGTACCTATGTTGTTGTAGTAGTAGATATAGATAGTTTTGGTTCTAGAATAAAACATTGACTAGGTAGGTAATCAATTTTGAAAAATTAACATCTGAGGGGTGAAGCATGGAATCTTATTATTCCTTGGTTCCGATTCAATTCGAATTATATTTTAATATCATTTTTATTTTTACAAAACTACCCCTAGGGTCGTTGCAATAATAATAATATAAAAAAATATTATTGTAATCAAAATAAACACGCAGCAAATAAAATAAATAAGTGCATAATAAAATAAATTAAGATATCAAAACCTACTCGTGATTGGCTCATTTTTATAAACTCAATCTTGTCCTGGCTTTTCAAAGTCGATTCATGCCTCGGATAATTTGGCTTATCCCCATGACTCCATTGTTTTCAAAAAATTTGATTCCCAACAGGTTCACGACTTTTAATTTTTCACGTTGCTTCAATACTTAGCCACAGATACCTTAATACGGCTTAGCTAAAATAACATCTACCAAAAACAAACTACTATCATTACATAGATAGTAGTTGGTTTTTGGTAGATTAGTATTAACTAATAAGTACCAAAAGCACGATGCTTTGTGTGCTAAATAATAAATTAATGTAGTTGGTTTTAATAACCGTTTTAATAATATAAATAAGTAGGTATGTAAATATAGTAAGTACTTTCTCAAAATGAGCGGGAAAGCATTTTAGGAAACATTAGCAAATATGGAATTCTTATTAAGTACATCTTTAATCAAGTCTAGACTAGATTTAAGCCAGCTTAAATCTAGTCTTGACTCTGTTAATTCCTATTTTACACGGTTAACTCGCGGTTTATATTATTTTGTTGGTGTTGTATTACAGCGATAATGCACTCTAAATATTTTTTATATATGCATGTGCAGTAAATCTACCATACAGTGGTATTTACCCGGTATTCGTTTGTTACGACAATTTGTCATAGTTAATTAGAAAGCGAACGCACAAAACCTACTTAGGTTATGACGGTATTGTGATTCATTTATCAACTCAAAAGAGCCGGAGTAACACAGAAAAGTTTCTCGTGCTCTTTGTGTAGACAGAAAGTAGAATCTGTCTGGGCTCCCAGGTAGAAAACATTGGCCGTAAACAAGCGAAAAGTTGCACTTTTGCGATCTTATATGTACATCACCACAAACCACCATAATTGAATTACAAACAACAAAACAAAGGAAGTACTTACAATTATTAGATTATATCAATAGTCCTTTTCACTTCGTACGTTGATTTATTTCACAATATTAAAATCAAAGGCACGTGAGAGACGCACAAGCGACTCTCGCAAACTGAAACATTACCTCGGTCGATCGCCATCACATTTATGTGGACTGTGGTCGGACAGCTTCTATACACACATTGATGGCACGTAATTGGATAAAAAAGAGCGTTAGATTGACCCATTATTTATCTAGAAATCTACATTCAACAGTTAAACAATGTTGGCCTGGAATTAACGTAGGTACCTCGCTCAAAACATATTCTAACAAGGACTCTATTTTGCTCTAATTACGCTATCAAAAAAAGCAAATCCCTGACTTTGTAGGTAGTACCCACTTCGCACGCTTGTTACAGTATAAAAGTAGCTTACATTTTAGGCCCTGGCATTGATACCTACATGAATTTCAGTTCAATCCAATCAGTAGTTTAAGCGTTGTCTAGGCTCAAACATCTCGTAATAGTACAAACTTTCTCCTTTTAGTAATAGGTATTAGGAGAACTAATTAATGATATCAAAAGCCTAATTGTAGTGCAATGGATTTGAGTGAAGATAAAACTTATGTAGTATCATACATAGCGTATACAACAACAACAACATCAGCCTATAATAGTCACCTGGACATAGGCCTCCCCTAATTAGCGCCATAGATGGCTTTATATATCATTTGGGAGTAATTGCCCATGATCCCCACGCTGGGCATACGGGTTCGCTGTTCGGTGGAGTTGTTCTGCAGAGGGCACTGCTGCTCGCCCGCTTCCAGTGTCTCCCCACCACCCCCACTCTTCCCGACACCCACGGGAAGAGTGGGGGTGGTGAAGTTTTCTGCCAGCACCACACGACTAGATATGCTGTCATAGCGTTTATATTTATATCAGGATACGATCTTCGAGAACTCCTGTGTATAGATAAACCTAATTTAGGATTTAAGACTCTACTTACCATAAAAAAATTAATCGGTTTATTCATAAACGCTATTTATCTATATACCACGCTACGTGTGATTTGCGGACCAAAACCTTCTGGTCCGGTCGTTGGTCGTATTGACCATAGGCCATAACAAATTGGTACATAAAGGTGAGCGTGAACAGTGGCACTGATTGTGAATGTGCTTAGTTATCGTTTTGCTCTATTTCAAATGGAAAATTAGAAAAAGAGAGACATGCTTAAAATAGCAATTCAAGCAATGAAGTATTCAGTATATTTAGTTAATAATTTAACAAATACCTAAGTATGTAGATAGAAATAATTCTATGTTTATCAGGGAAAATTTAGGATTCTAATGGTGAAATAATTTTTCAAAATGGTCTAGTAGTTTCGGAGTCTATTCAATTCAAACAAACAATCAAATCTTTCCCCCTACATAATACATATTTAAGTATAGATTGTCTGAAATATACAATGAAGGTTATCCTTCCGACTCATTTCAGGATTTTACAGGGCTTTTTTATAAAATAATATAATAATTTACCTAGATACTTAAATAGACCTATGTTAATCTTATAATAACTATCTCTGTGCTGTTCCTGTGAAGCTCGAAATAAATTTATCAACTGACTGATTTTTTTTATAATTAACCTAAAGCACAGAATATAATATAAAAATTCTCCTAAAGTTATATTCCATACTAATATTATAAAGAGGAAAGAATTGCTTGTTTGGATTTAATAGGCTCCGAAACTACTGGATCGATTTGAAAACCTATTTCACCATTAGAATCCAACATTATATCTACACCTGATGAACATAGGCTATATAATATTTTTTTTAAGTTAGGAATCCATTTCAATAATGTAACCCAACATGTATCTGTGAGTACTTATGTATTTATGATTCTTGAAATTTTTGTTGAATACTCGTGCAAAGCCGGGTATGTAGTACATAAATAATTTACATAACATCAGTTCAATAATTTCTTATCGCTAGTAGGTACTTACATCTATACTGCAATGTAATGCGTTGAGTCACACAACCGGGACATCACTATTTACCAATGTATTAACAAAAAATCAATATAAATAAATGGTACTAAGCTTATTCTGTTAAGGAGACTGAACAATATGAATCCGCAATTTTAGGAATCCCCGTAGAAAAATGGAAATGTTCATTCAATGAAATGAGGATATTTTAGCTTATTGATGCACTTCCCTTTATGGTTTTTATATAATACTGATCTACCTCTGTTTCGCACTTTAACGAATTAGTATCACTTTCAACCCGCTCTTCAGGCAACTTCAGAGTCAGACCTACTTTCCGAGAAAGAGTCATGAAAAATAAAGTTTAAGCATATTGTAATGTAGGTACCACAAGAAAGGTGAAAGCTGAACCATAGAAATTAAAGATACTAGATAAGATGAGTAGGTACGAGTAGGTACGAGAAGAGGTAGGTAAGAGTAGGTACCTATGTATATAGGTACCTACTTATAAGTAGTTATAGTTTCAGTTCAATCATAAATATGAAGTAAATACATAATTTACTGGTTAACTTTAAACCTTTGAAATCCGTAGAAAAGTCTGTGTTTAGCTTAGAAAAATAACAATGATCCGCAAAAAGCCACCTTAAACTTGACCGCTGCAAAGGGAAATAGGTCAACTGATAAGAAATGTAATCTCATCGGCAACCCTCTAGTATTGTTGTCACTGACTGTACATTAGTTAAATCTGTTGGACCTATTGGGAACTCGTATGGATATTTAAATTTATATAAATATTTTTCATGAACTTCGTGGGAAATACGAAATATTAGAATCATGGACCTCTAAGCCATTTAAAATAATGAATTGTATTCGGGCGATGCTGCAGGCATAGCTTGTATCTAAAAGACCATTGCTATATCGTGCTACTGACCTACTGGTTCTACAAGCGTCCAAGATACAAGATAGAGCACACCTAATCAATAAGAGTATACGTGTATCTGATCGAAAAACAATGATCAGTTAGCAACAACATTGATTTATTGATGTAGGTCTATATGTACCTATACAATTTCAATTAACTGTACTTTAGTATTCTTATTTATTTTATTTTTGGATTTTATATTTATATTTTATTTAGATTGTGGATTTTGCCCTTAGTTCTTATACTAAGATTGAATACAAAACTATACTAATACCTTTTTGTTATTATAGTGCGTAAGCTCGTATTCGGGGGTAATCTAGGATCTAGGAAATTAAACTACATATATCCCAAAACTCCACAAAACTGCGATCCCCAACCCGCATGCCCAGCGTGGGGATTATGGGCATTAACCCCCAAATGATAATGCCATCTATGGCGCTCATTAGGGGAGGCCTATGTCCAGCAGTGGACTATTATAGGCTGGTGATGATGATGATGATGATATCCCAAAAATATATCCCTCCGAAATCGAAACTTTTTGGGGTATCCTTTAATCTATACATGTTGTTACTCGATAAATGTTGGGTAATATTAATAGGTAAATAGGTGGCTGGGGAGCTGGGGACCTCAGTGCATATCCATCTTACCCCTTCTATGTTCAGCTATATTAAGGACCACTTTTGACAAAACATCGAGTTAAAGAACCCGAGGTTTGCCAACTCAGTGTTAAATTTTAACCTCCCTCTCTTCCGACTCTGGGTTATTTTGTAATGCTGCAATGTATACCGGAATCCGGTAAGCGGATGTCAATATTTTAAAATTTAATTAAGGTTAACTCCTAACTCTTGATGGTACAAGACAAAAATCGAATTTAATTCAGAAGTAGGTAGTATCTAACTCTGAGTTAACAGTGATGACCTAGCCTGGCGCAAGTGCGCCTCTTTGAATCAATTTGAACCCATTGCTAACCTCGTAAGTAAGCTATATCATTATTTTAAAGAGTAAATATTTGATGTTTATACATAACTCGTAATCATTACATTGTATAAAACAAAGTCGCTTCACGCTGTCTGTCCGTGTGTATGCTTAGATCTTTAAAGTATTTTGATGCAGTTTATTTTTCAAGAGGAAGATTTATATGTATCACATACACCCGCGCAAACGCGGGGAAGGTCGCTAGTATTATACATTCGGACTCAGATAACATTAATAGTATTTCCTTAATATAATTGTTATTTAACGAAAGACATACCGCCTTCAAATTGTTTTAAAGGAATTGCAATTTTACGATTCTTTTAAAACAATTTTCTTTCCGTCGGTATGTATTTAAAAGAAAAAGGAATGCTGCCGCCATAATTGCAATAAAACATTGTTAATTGTTGTACCACTGTAAGTCTGTTAGCGCAAATATATAATTTTATTCTTATTCTTGATATAAGGAAAAAAATTGTCGGGAAACCCCATTGATTGTATCCAGAAATCCTTATGCATTCATAATAAGATCGGTTGAGTTGAAATATTAAAACAATTAGATAACCATATAAATTTATTAAAAAATTACACATAACAAGTCATATAAGGCACCTTATCTATTGTAGTATTATGCAGAAATAGTGTACTTAAAAAAACGAGGTAATAAAGGAATGTTCCTTTAGAACTGCGTATAGAAAGTATGTTTGAGCAAGATGGTACTAACTAGTGTTTTAGCTTTATCTTGCAGTTCTTCAGAGCTTGGAAACCTCTAGCATGTAAGCGGCGAACAGCTTAATCTGGAACAAAAACGTTCGTAAAGTTTACATCGAGTATAAGTTTTTTTTTTACTGAAGGTTAAACCTTTATAAAAAAATAAAGGATACATAAAAGTTTAACCCACAGTAAAAAAAAAATCCTTTGTTGGTTGATACCAAAGAAAAATAACGTTTTTATTAATTTAGTAATTACAATTGAAATAATTAAGCTAACTGCAGACTGTTGCAAACAAACTACTGGTAGCTCAACAGATCATTATAAGTTACTTTTTAATAAACAATATTTGATTTAACAAAGATATTAAATAGAAACAAAGTAAACAGTTCAGATTGCAGAATGTAAACAATCTAGTGGTAGCTCAACTGATTCAACATCAATACCAATTTGAAGCGTTTCCCCAAGAAACAATATTTGCTTTAAAATTTTGTTTATTTAGTTCTTTGGAATGAGTAATCTACTACTACGGGCAAACCCGCGTTATAAACGTAGCATTCAATTTCAAAACAGCTTTGGATGTAGAAACCGATACCTTTCATCTGACATTGTAGGTCTCGATTAAATTTCGACATCAAAATTTAAATATAATGCTGGACAATCCACACAGCATCATCTAGCCCCAAGCTAAGCAGAGCTAGTGTTATGGGTACTAGATGACTAATATACATAATACAATATTATTAAATAGATAGATATTTTTTATTATACATAGAAAACGACCAGAACCCCTGAACAAATATCTGCAGATCGTACAAATATTTGTCCCGAGGCGGGAATCAAACCCGCAACCTCCTGCGTCGCAGGCGGACCTTCGCCCACCGCGCCACAGTGGTTGTCAATTTGTACCGAAAATCTGAATTTTTCTTCTTTAGAGATGTACTAGCGCACGAATCGATAATACATTTCGAATTTTAAATTTAAGTGACTAAGTTTTTTAAAGTGCAGTATTTGCTGAGATTTTAAAGATTGAAAAAAAATGACAAACAAAGCGCCTCCATACCTGTTTTTAGGGTTTCGAAACCCTAAAACTGAGTTTTAATATTAAGGAATCTGAAGTTGGTTTAAGTTGTTTTCAAATCAAATCAATTTGTTTTAGTTACACTTTTTATCTTATACTTTTTATCTTTTAGTGTGGCATACGTGTAGTGTGAGTCACGGGAAACGACTTAAAATAAATGGGTAAATCGTGGTACAAAGCACGTCCGCTGGTTTGGTGAGCTCATAAGGATTCATTCAACAAATCGGTACCAAGAACTGTTTTTGGTGACGAAGATCTTTTGGGGGACAACAGTGAATAACGTAATTTTTTTCTGATTGTAGTATTTGTAGATTTTTTAAAATTTTATAATAGACAGATATGTTTTAAAATGCGCTGTATTAATTTTTATGTGGTTATGGTGACGGTGCTACAACGGTGGTGAAATAAATTATTGTTTATTTATTATATATTTGTGAGAAGTGGGCGGTTTCGTTTGTGTGTAATTGACTGATAAAGTTTGTTTGAAGATAACTTATTATTAAACTTACACGATCTAAACACATTATTGTTTTTAGTATTTAAACGGGTACCTATTTTTCCCGACGTTTCTACAGGTTTATAGGTACACTATCGTGGTCGCGGGATGAGTCATGCCGTAACTTCATGACGCGCGGTGTGATATTTTACCTTATTTGCGGTCATCATTTTATTTTAGATTATGAGGCGCTTACCTAATAATAATAAAACATTCTAAAGAACAGCGGTTTGGATAATTATGTCACTTAGTTTTGATTTGATTTGATAGATTTTTTAATGGTGTTCAGAAATCGCTCTTCAAAACCTCGAGTGTAAAAAGCGCGCTAGTTTACGCCGCGCGAGAGTAAAGAGAGCGATTTTGATATGAACTGAGCCGCGTAACAAACGAAATTATGTTAATTAAGATAAATAACCGTCTGACTATAAAGCACGGTGAAATATACATATATGTAATTATCGTTTTTGGACAGATCTATCGGTTGAAGTTATACTCACGCCATCGATATAGTTGCGAACATTGAGCTTCTCGTTCTGCGAATGCGCCATATCGTCGCCGGCGCCCATCGGCAGCAGGAGCACATTGCGGTCGGAAGCCTCTTGCAGAGTGATGGTCACGGGGATGGAGCCTCCCTCGCGAGTGAAGTCGGGGTCAGTCTGGGGGAAAATATCATATATTATTATTGATTCTTTTTGATAGATTTAAAAATGAACAGGCGAAAGTCGTTATAGCCATATTGTCTAGTCTTGCTTTTATCTTATTTTCTTTAGTAAAGTATAAAATACATGCCGTTTTCTTTTTTCCTTAAAATTAATGTAATTGGTTTTAATAATCGTTTAAATTAAATAAATTAATAAAATAAAATAAAAATGGTTAATGAATGAAACAAAACAGTTGCCAATATTTGTCAAATGCTACAAAATTTGTAGCATTTGACAAATATTTAATATTGCTTAAGTCTTTTAACAAGGCCCTGTCGGATGGTATGTGATTTACTATATTTGTTATTTAATTTAAGTTTTAGCCAATATACCTTTACAACTTTTCCCAATGTACAAAATTATATGTATCAAAATGGAATAATTAATTGAATTGAATTAAAAATTGAATTGTTCTTATACGAGGTGAAATTACAATACAATATAAAATTGTTTATTATATGTACGTTACAAATAAAATTTAGCATAGAACACAAAAAGCAATGGGTAGCCTCGTCGATTGCAAGCGATTTCTTCCAGGCCACCTTTAGATGGAAACATTAAAACTGTATAAAGACTTACAAAATGAAAAGCAAACAACACACAAACGTCGTGAACATTATTCTTGCTGAATGAACGAATGCGTCCAAAGCATTTTGGTAGGTTGTGCGTTCCGTGCGATATTCACACCAAACTTCGTATTTCATGTTTCAAAGGGCCCTGTGCCTTTTACGATAAGTTCAATGCATGTTTACCTGGTAGACCATCTTGATAGCCCTCGCCGCGGCCTGGTAATGCGGGTGGTCTGGGTTCTCGGTCCAGCTGCGGCCGCTTTGTGCGGTCACCTTCATCTTGTTTGGGGAGCCACGCTCTGCCCACTGGAACAATCCAAATATTTATTTATATTTATAACCGGTGAGGCGTCTTCTGCGCCGGTTATACCTCAGTCCGGTATTTATAACCGGGGAGGTAATATTATATAGTCAACATACTGCATATGTTGACTATATAATATTAGCGTAATTTTCACAACGCAACCTTCCATCGTGATGTCCAAGTTATATAAAAATACTGCACTACTACATCGCCATCTGCGATCAAAAGATTTGAACGTGAAGTAGTACCAAAGAAAAAATATACACAAACACCTGCATATTTAGGCTTTATAACATTAGCGTAATTTTCACGACGCAATTTTCCATCGTGGTGCTAAAGTTATATAAAAATACTGCACACTACTGCGATCTTAAATAATAAGTATTAATCATAATAATCATTTATTTTAGGCAACATTCGTCTAGTATAATCGTATGTTAAATACTGATATGCATTGACATGGATCAAAGCTACCTGTAGATTGTTTGCAACAGTCTGCAGTTATTTCAATTTTAAATAGTAGTTCTAATTTGGTTCTGTTATTTAATTCAAATTGTATTCTAATTAGCATCGCCATCGAACGTGGCAATGCTGCCAGCATTCTGGGCACTCTGCCTTCTAGTGACGGCTTAGATCTTTGGGAAATAGATATAAGCGTAATTACTAGTTGTAATTTATAATAAAAAAATATCTATTTAATAATATTGTATATTATTGTTGCCGTGTGGTGCCGGCATAGAATTTCACCACCCCAACTCTTCCCGTGGGTGTCGTAAGAGGCGACTAAGGGAAACACACCGGGGGGCGGGCAGCAGCGTCTTCTGCAGAACAACTACACCGAACTGCGATCCCCAACCCGCATGCCCAGCGTGGGGATTATGGGCAATAACCCCCACATAATGATGCCATCTATGGCGCTCATTAGGGGAGGCCTATGTCCAGCAGTGGACTATTATAGGCTGGTGATGTTGATGTTGTATATTATTATATCAGTTGTCTAGTACCCATAACACAAGCCCTGCTTAGCTTGGGGCTAGGTTGGTGTGTGGGTTGTCTAGCATTATTATTATTTTTATTTGTTGTATTCTGCTAAGTACTGTAATTTTCTTTGTTTTTATATAAATATGTGGTAAGTAATTATCAACAAAGAAAAAACTTTATTATTAAATAATAAGTATCTGTATAACCGTGAAAACCGAATAATAGCGTACTGTTTTCAGTTTCAAAATCTTAATTATAATTTTTTGTGTTGCTGGTTTTCCCTTTATAAATAAATAAATAACGTTCATCGAAGTCAGAACGCATAAAATATTTCTTCTTTTCAATATTTCTTCACAAACTAAAGAGCATTGATAATTTTGTATGCAAGACAGAAGGTCAGTGGAATCTCCAGTTTGTAGCATGATAATTCATTGCCTGAGAATTCTATTTTTAGATATTGATATTGACAAAGGAGTTGCTGTATTGTTTGTTAATTGAGAATAACGATTTATTAATGATAATAAATATAACTAAAGCTATAAAAATACTGTAGGTCCTTAAAATATACAACTTGGAAGCTTCCTGAGAATATTATCAGAATTAACAACGTCTTACATCTATACTAATATTATAAAGAAGAAAGATTTAATTGTTTGTTTATTTGTTGTTTCGAATAGGCTCCGAAACTACTAGGCCAAGCACGGCGATTGTTATCTAGGGTAGAATAGACAATAATGACATCGCATCGCCATACATCGCGCACATTATTAAAGTTGAAGAAATTTATTTCAAATAATTTACGCATTCGACGACAAAGTGACGTAATTTTTGTCTATTCTACCTTAGACAAGAAAGCCCGTGCTTGCCCTACTGGACCGATTTGAAAAATTATTTTCCCTGATCCCTGATTCTTGAGTACTAAACAGGGTATTAATGAAGTTAATTAATAATAGTACTAAAAGTGTAATAATTAAGATAATCAATAATAGCACGAAATAGGGTAATAATGAAGCTAATTATTCATCTTCCGTGGACATCCGTGGAGGCTGGTGCGGCGGCAGATTTCGCAGAGGATCTCAAGAGGTGCAAATATGCAGGTCTCGACAGTACCTACGCATTCGATCCCTTGGAGTAAAGGCCCTAGATTCGAGGGGTACCGACGCTCTCCGGTTTTTAATATCTGAGCGTCTGATCAAAGGCAAGTGTGGCCTGAGAACAGGTGAGTATCTGGCGCAGCGCATCAGCATTGACATACAGCGAGGCAATGCAGCCAGCGTCTTGCACTTCTGACTGTTATTGGTGTGGATCACTTGAGCTGATAGATTGTTTGCTTCAGTCTGCAGTTAGCTCAATTGATTCAATTGTAAATACTAGTTCTAATTTGGTTATTAGGATTAATCATAGTACGAAATAGGGAAAAAGAGAACTTCTGACTCACCTTCTTGTTCAGAAACTCTATAGTGAGTTTCTCAACTTCTTCGGGAGTTTGATTCGGAACTATGCGGATGGAGAACTTTCCAATCACTTTTCCGGGTATCACAGTTTTCGCACCTGGTTGGAAGGCAGCGCCTAGAAAGTAATTATATTGATTGTAATGAGGGATTGCACTCGAATATTTTAATAATTCGAATATTAAATTAGTTCGAATATTCGAATACTGTGATTTGGATATTCGAATACGTTGCCTAGTAATATCTAACCAATGTGTGAAGGCTGTACCCAGCCAGTGGGTATGTACAGGCTAAAGTGTACCTACTTAACTTACAATTTTATGTTAAGGTTTAAACAAAAAGTTTAAGTGTTCTAATTCTATAAAAATAAGCAAAAAATTATACTAATATTGAATCAACTGAAAGCTATGACATCATGCATCTCAGATCATCATGCATCGGTGAAGCTACATCCTTTATTTTGTTCTTAGACATTTTTACAAATTACTGCAATGAACCACGTATCATTAGCCTTTTGGCCTTTTTTGGGAATTATTCGAATAATAGTCCAATAATTCGAATAGTACCATATAAAAATCGGATATAAAAAATGTTCGAATATTTGCATGCCCTTATTGTAATCATTTTATTAGTAATCGTTTACATCGTGAGATCATAACACGAACCTAATAAAATTATACGTACTGAGAAAGTAAGAGTAATTTTTATACATAATGGTACTAAAATATTAATACCTAGCCTTTACCAATCCACGCTAAATAACGTGCAATGTAACAACCAATCGTTTTTTGCGCCAAGTTTTACATGTTGCGCGCATATTAGCGTGGAGAAAGGGTTATGGCTGTTCATTTTCTGAGCAGTTTTTGAAATGAACTCCCATGGCGCTAATTGGCTTTTGTTATAGTGAATAATATCTACACTAATACTATAAAGAGGAATGATTTGTTATATGCAGAGATGTGATTTATTTGAAATACTTCTATTTTAAATGCAAATAGAAAATGCAAAATACCTATTTTGTATTTTGTATTTAAATACCTTTCAGTGAAAAGTATTTTGTATTTTATTTGAAATGCCTTTCAAGAGGCATTTTGTATTTTTAATATACATTTTAAAATACAAAATACATTGTGATTAAGTTGAGCCAACATTACCAGTCAATCAAAACAAAACGCTTGTATTGCCGAATTCGACCGATAGAGGCGCCAACTAACCATGCACGACATCTTTTTCTTCTTTGGTCAGAGTGCGCGTCTTATGTCAATGTCAAGTAATGTCTGACAAGTGTCAATGTCTGACAAGTGTGAAAAATGAGTGATGATGTATTCGAATAACTGGTATTGTTAAAAAGTGTTAAAATTATATTTATTTTTATCACTTTTTAACAATACCAGTCCAGTTGTTTAATTAAAAAAAAAGTGTAATCGCATTGAGTGTATCTATTCTCCTGTGTAATAAATAAAAATATCTGTGATTTGGTCAGGGGGTATTTTATTTTGAAAAAGTATTTTGAAAATACCTATTTTGCATTTAGCATTTGAAATACAAAACGCAATACTATTTGGTATTTTGTATTTGAAATAGTAAATCTGAAAAGTATTTTGCATTTTGTATTTAAATGCTTTTTTAAAACCATTTTGTACATCTCTGGTTATATGATATAGATATACAGAGATACATGTCAATAAATATTTAAATAGGTAACATTATTGTCTTGAATATTCATCAATATTAAAGAAGAATATTTATCGGGCATTTATCGCGTACCTTTTGTTTTTGTTTTCCCCTACGATAAATACCCGATAAATATTCTTCTTTAATATGTCAAAAAATCGTAAAAGTTTAAAAAGTTTTATTTGTCTTGAATGTTTTTTGAATAATTTTTTTATACGGAAAATCTACGTACCGTAGTTTTTGCTGGATATAAGTCCAATACCATAATAGTGGTCACAAAAAACATCGTAACAAAAGAGTAGTGTGATATGCAAATCTATACTAATATTATAAAGAGGAAAGATTTGATTGTTTGTTTGTTTGTTTGTTTGTTTGAATTGAATAGGCTCCGAAACTACTGGACCGATTTGAAAAATTCTTTCACCATTAGAATCCTGAATTTTCCGTGATGAACATAGGCTATATAATATTTTCAAAAAAGTTAGGGATCCGCATGAAAAATTCAATAATTGAACCGTGCGCTGTATATTCAAACCTCTTTTTCTATTATGGCGCGTCAGAATAGAAAAGGAGGTTGAATATATACGCACGGTGCATGCTTTTTCTCTACGGCCAGTGTCAGCTATGGAGTGTCGAGTCAATGTCAAAAATCCCAATGCTGTTAAAAAAAGTAAGAGATCCGTATGAAAACTGTGAAACCCATCGTGTTAGTGTGTATAATTTCTGAAATTTTTGTTTAATACCCGTGCGAAGCCGGGGCGGACCGCTAGTGTGTATATAAAGAGAATATTATAGAGTAGTAAATACCTTCAATGCCATGCAGTGAGAGACTGGGGAATCTCCAACGGTGCATCAGAATCTGTTCCTTATCTCCATTGTGAGCAAGCGCGGAAGCACCGATACCATTTCTGAAAAAAAAGTTATGTTAGGGCTACGTCCAAAACGTAAAGAAAAAAAAGCCTTAAATTTATTTATTAATCACTTCTTTGTACTCCGTCTGTAACTTCCACTGCAGCATCCATACGCTGAGACTGAAGACAGGACGCTATGGCGCTAATTAGGAGGACTTTGTCTAGCTGTGGACTAATATGGGCTGACGCATCTTATACACTGCATATACAGCAAGGATAAGTCGGAAAAGTCTTCAATCTTGTTTAAGATCATGCGTTTATTATGCAATGGCATTCATATCCTAATAAATACACTACGCTCCGAGGTAGGTACAGATGGAACGACAACGGTCTTTCTCGAAGACCTATAAGAAATTCGTCGACTAACTTTGGCCGGGAAAATTGCAACCTGTGTTACATCATTGAACTGCGCGTCGGTAAGTAGTTTTTTTTTATGTTTTATTCAATAAATTTTGAACTTAGCTATAGTTTTGTACGAATAGAGCTTAGGTCTAAATTACAGTGTAAAAGTTGCTTACTTGTACGAATGGGTGTCAAAGTCGATGGATGTGTACAGATGCTTTTCCTTCTCGGTCACCTCTGGGACAGACTTGTAGATATCAGGAATCAGGATGCGGCCATTTTTGTCCACCAACTGGTCAAGCAAGTAGATCAGATCTGACATAGCTGAAAAAATGCACTCATGATTAGGTAAATAAAGTACCTATAATCACACTAATATTATAAATAATTTATGCTTGGGCTAAATTCAAAGTACAATATTTGTCCATAAAAATTTTCAATTACTTTCTCGGCACCAATATTTTTTATTGAATTTGCACTATTTATTGATTTAATATGTTGATACATTGAAGGAATGCCGACATTTATTTCATTTAATCTATACTAATATTATAAAGAGGAAAGATTTGATTGTTTGTTTGATTATATTTGTTTGAATTGAATAGGCTCCGAAACTACTGGACTGATTTGAAAAATTCTTTCACCATTAGAATCCTAAATTTTCCCTGATTGATGAACATAGACTATAGAATATTATCAAAAAAGTTAGGGATCTGCATGAAACATTCTCTTTTTGTTTAATACCCATACGAAGCGGGGAGGACCGATGTGTTTGATGTGTTGATGATGTGTTTTATAACAGTCAGGATAAACAATGTTTGTTGATGATCAGATAACTCCAGTTTAAAACTGTTTGTGTATTAATAACATCACAGTGGTTCTCACAGTAGTTTAGGCAGGTATGTATCGACTTTCCTTTTCCTGTAGTCTGTATCTGTATTGTGGGATTCAAAATGATGATTTTCAAAAACAAGCCAGTTTCTACTTTAGATAGAAAGAAACATTTTAAAAATTATTAAGTGATAAAACAAATTTTATTTAATTTGTATGTTTTCTGTTTTTTATTTAAGATATATTATTTTTTTATAAAATTAACTAACTAAGATAATAGCCATACATTAGATACATACCTAACAAGGTAGGTATGTATGTAATTTTATTATTATTTAGTCTGTATTAGAAGAATCAAAAGTCTTCTTCTCTCAATCTTTAGTAGGCATGAAGATACTTTAGATTTGTCCATAATTATCAAGCATAACAGACAAAAATCTATCAAAGCTCATGGTCAAATCAATTGACGTTTATTGATATTGAAAGATCTACTAAGTATGTGGAAATAGGTTGCCCTGTAATGACTTTGCGATTTTCAACTTGGATCAACATAATTTAAAAGTATGTTATCTTGATTGATGAGTAGATCGTCGTTGGTTAATTAGAGTATGATAATTATTTGCGAAAAAAAAAAAACAGTTACAAATCCTTACTTTCAGCACAATCAAATACCTACTTTATTGTGTTCTCATTTATGAACATAATTATTATAAACTATAAATAAATAAGATGAATCAGTCAGAATGTCAATATGCTAACACATTGCAGCACTATCAGTTAGCAACAATTGATGTCTGCACGCAGCAATCTGCTTCATGCCTTATCTGCTACCAGGAATGTTGATATAACTCACATTGTGTAGATAGATGAGATAATTTTATTGTATTATGAACCTTGATAGGTATCACATAATACTTATGTTAAATTACTACAAATGAGTGCTCTGTTAGGCATCTCTAAGTATTTACTGAAGCCATTAGTTAAACTGAAACCATAGCTAAAACTGAAATTCGATGCTGCTCATACTCTATTATGTTTAATTTGTAAGCGTAAAGAAGTACTTGTCTGGATTATTACTAGCTTACATAATATGAGGCACCCACTGCATGTAAATGTACTTAGTTATTTTCAATAAATTTTTTCTAGTGTATTCATTTATGTTTATACATTCTAATGATGTAAATACATTCTCTGAATCTAGCTATCATATCGGCTGTGAACACATCCTCCTTAGTATAGGCCTCCACCTCCAGTCTATTAGGCAATTGAGGCCAGATAATTTTCTTAGTAAAAAAAACATTTACCTTCATGGACTGTTCCACCATAGACACCACTATGCAGGTCCATCGTGGCACATTCAACCTCTACAAAGTAGTAACTTATTCCCCTCAGTCCATAGGTAAGGCATGGTTTGGTGGTTCCCAGCCAGTAGTTATCAGAGATACAGACATAGTCTACATCCTTGAAGAATCCCTCGGGTTTAAGATGTTCAAGGAGCAAAGCATCAAGACCTTCCGAACCAGATTCTTCCATACATTCAAATACAAACTTCAGGTTTACTGGCAACTGTAAAGAAAAACAGGTTTAATAATGGACATTAATTATCATCATAGAAAATTTATCACATTTCTAATAATGGAATTTGGAAACAATGAAGTAATTATTATTTGTCTTATGAATTTATGATATCAACAAAGGCAAGCAGAATGAATCATATTCTATTGTGTACATTTTATGATGTAGACGTCATGGTAATTATTGCAAAGCATAGTTTAATTGCTTGAATTTTGATTATGATGTATGCACTCTTTATAGAAAATAATATCTAATAATAATACACAAACAAATAGAATACTCATTGCAAGTAATATTTACAACTTTTTCATAATATTACTCACCTCTGCCCCAACACCTTTAAAAGCATTGATGGCATTAAGCCAACCGAGCACAGGGCCTTTGTCATCTGTGGAGCCACGGCCAAACAGCTTTCCATCACGTTCCTGTAGCTCGAACGGCTCCGAGACCCAACCATCTGATTTCAATGCAGGCTGAACATCCAAGTGGCCGTAGATGCAGATTGTTTTTTTCTGGACATCCTTTATTACAACAGAGAAAATATTTAGATCTAGAAAAAGATCCAGGAACCTAATTCTTTTGTAAAATAAATTTTATACTACAATGAGGTGAATAAGCATGCATGAAGGAACATAGGTATTTAAAACTTATAGATTATTATTAATGTCAGTAGAAAATCTTTGTGTTCTAGCTTGATTATCATAACACAATCTCATAAATAAAAAAGTTTATTTGGTCTGAGGACATATGTAATACCTATGTGCACTTCATAGTATGGTGAGTAATTATAAAATAAAGTAAATACTCACATTACCCAAGACTCCAACAAGTACAGGGGGTAGTTTGACTTGTTTTCCGTCAATAGTCTGATATCCAACTTCCCTGAGCTCAGTCTTAGCTCCAATCTCCTTCAATTTCTCCTGAGTCCAAAGCACCATGCGATCGCAATCAGGGCGGTATTTTACATCACAAGATACCGAGGGAATAGCCACTGCTTCCTTTAGCAAATCCTTGAAATCCTTAGTGTGCTGGTCCACATAATTGAAAACATCAGGTAAAGACATTTTGTAAAATGAAGGCTGTTTCTTTGGAGTTAATGAATATTTTCGATACTGGTTATTTGCTGTAAAAACGGTTCTTACTGCTAGCCCAGCAGGATCGCAAATACGATGAATTGCTTTGCTTGCACCGGCAACTAAGGGCAATGAACGATTCATTTTTATAGTGATGTGCTGCCATGCAGGATTTTCGGTTTATCGACTCGATGATTACATAATGTTTTGTCGATCTGTTGTTTGCGCTGAGGGAGCCCGCCCCGCCGCGTGTCGTTGTCATCGGTAATCGGGTTATAGTGGTGGTGGTCAAGGTTATAGTGGTGGTGGCGCGCGGTAATTCCAGAAATAATGGGTTCTAATTCTTCCAATCTTCCCAAGTTTATAATATGGAATAAATATTAAACTATTGTAAGAAGTAGGTTTAGGTAGGTATACTAACTAGTCTATGATTGTAGTGATATTTTTATCATACATAGAAAACGTCCAAAGAACCCTGAACAAATATCTGCAGATCGTACAGATATTTTTCCCGAGGCGGGAATCGAACCCGCGACCTCCTGCGTCGCAGGCGAACCTTCGGCTTCGCCCATCGCGCCACAGAGGTCGGCATTTTATTTATTATCTGCATTTTCACGGGACATCCCTATGTGTCAGGTTGACAGTAGGTCGGTGCTGCCGTAACTAAATACCCGAAACGGCACTTGCCATACAGATAAAACAATTCACGTCGAAGAAGTCAAATAGCAATTCAGCAAAGTATGTATAATACATAGGTCTTTGAGTACATAGGTCTTTACCTAGGTACCTACATAAACGTATGCTCAACTTAGGCTACCAGCTATAACCACAGTATACATAATGATATTCCATACTGTCCATAAATATTTAGCATAGGGGAGAAGGAGGTAAGACGGGGTAGTGGGTAAGACGGGGTACCCAGCGAAATTCACATTTCAAATTGACTAATCACGCCTGTTCCGACATCGTTCGACGCGTTTCCATGACTCTTGTCAGTCGCTCGTTGGTTAGATTTTCAAAACGACACAGAGTCAAAAAAAAATTTAAAAAGTGTTTTTCTGCAATTGGCTTAATACATTTTCATCTGATTTGACACGTGACTGTGGTTTGGTAAATAACGTTAGCTGGTGAGGTGTCGCTGTGATTGACGCTGAAACTAACCTAAAATAAGGTAGGCATTCTGTTTCCTTAAGATTGTTGCCTGTATTTTTTTGTTTGTTTTTTTTCTCTTAAATTGCTCTGCAGGCAAGATGGGGTAACGGATACCCCATCTTGCCCCCCAATGAGAATAATTTTGTTCTTGTTTGTTTTCCGTATAAATGTGTGGGTTTTTTAGGTTTAGTTTTATAGTTTGCCGTTTTGGAATGGTTCGTGACTACAGACGCACGACTGCCAGAGGGACGTGGTCCGAAGAATCCGTCCGAAGAGCAGTTCAAGTGGTTTTGGATGGAAAAACATATTCTTCCACTTTCGCTCACTGTAAACATATCTTTTGATGCTAAAAAAAAGAGGAAATCCAGAGATTATCACGTCGTCTCCCTAAAAACAAGAATTGAAAGTCAAGGCCCAGAAAAAAAAGACGCTGAACAGAAAAAAGATGAGAAAATAATAACAAAAAAGAGAAAAGAGGAAATAAAAGAAAAGTAAACTACTACAAAAGATCAAAATAAAAATCTAAGAAGAATAGCCGATCAGCGAAAAAGCTTAGCGACGAATAGTCTCAGATGACAGTGAAGAAGAGCAGGACACACCATGTATGTATTCTGTTTCCATTGAAGGATGGATATCATGCTCATTATATGGAAGATGGGCTTATAATAGCTGCTCAGGAATAGATGATGATGATGACTAAGCCACCCATGTCTGAGTGTTCTGCCAGCTCAAATAATCACCATTATCTGTGGTCTTTCTCATCACCCCATCTTATCTCAGGGGGGTACCCCATCTTACCAGCACCATGGGGCAAGACGGGGCAAAACACCTTTTGTTTATTTCATTTTTTTTTCTCTTACATGCGTTACCAAAAGTTCCTAACGACACCACACATTAAAATAATAATAATAAGTTGTTAATTAAAAATAAATGTTTGTTTCGCTCTGTAATTTTTTTTATTATTGACCTTTAAAGCTTAAGTACCCCATCTTGCCACCCTCTCCCCTATATATGCATACTGTGCTATAAATTAGCTACAAAAAAAACTTACTTATACTACCTATTAGGGTGGCTCGAAAATTTTTTTTTCGACTTACGGTAACCTAATAGTGAAAAGTTTGTGCGTTTTTGGATAAAAACCAACTATGTAAAATATTATTTGATTTGATTGACAGTAACTGCCTCCGCAACGTCACCGAATATTTTAAAAAACATGATTTTGGAGTCTACTTTGACGCTACATTACTGCATAAAAATTAAATAAGCTGACTTTTTTCACCGACTAATGCCTATGTATTATGGTCTTTTTTAAAAATAAAGTAATAATAATGCTCGATCTTTTGTTTTAAACGCGGGGAACGAGTGCGGAAGGGATCGCTTAGCCGCACGTGTCGCGTCGTGTACCATCGCCCATTGCCTTGGACCTAAATCTTACACTGGACCATTAGGTAAAGCTCTGGAAACCTGTGAATTACTGCCTGTGAAAAACTTTCCACAGATCCAGGGAGAGTTGCTTCCTGAAATGTCGAAAGATTAAAGTACAGATCAACAGTACTTGCACAAGATAGTCTCTGCGGTAATTTCAGGTGATTTCCCAGATGACTTAGCAAATAAGTCTCCAGGCAAACTCTGTCATGCCCGCTGGCTCACACGGGCCAACCGCATCTGACGTTTGTACGTTACATTTGAGACACCATCGGAAAATTTGAAAACTGTGGCTGCATTTGTCGGAAAAGTTTATGCACCATCTTGGTTTCAAATTAAACATAAGCCATCATGCAAAGATGGTTCACGACATCTTTGCAATATAATTAGGGTCTCCAGAAGATCTCAAAAATGTTATTGATCCTGTCATTCAACGTAATAGCTATTTTGCGCATCCGGAGAGCATTCTTCTTGCAATGATTACTGATGGCAGGAAACACATTAGAGAATTAGCAGCCCGGCGCATATTGAAGGCACGCAGCATGCCTCAGCCTTCAGTGCCAAGACTATTTGAAGTACCCCGTATAAATTTCAATGCTTCCACATATATTGACTTGATAAATTGGCAGGAAACTCTGACTGACCCACCTGTTTTAAAGAACTTGTCCGATCAAGAAATCCAGCACATCGTTGAAACTGGAGGTGAGGCCAAGCTGTTGTTTCTGAGGCTTCCCTGTCATACTCAAGCCGTTGAACGGGCAGTAAAAATAACAACTGAAGCTTCAACTTCACAGTGCACAAGAAAAGCCCGTTTGGGTGCAATAAAAGCCAAATTGGAGTCAAGGAAAATAATGCCGAAATTTGACTCAAAACGAGATTTTCGAGCTAATTAAAGAACATAATTTGGTCTTCGTCATTCTTAGAATTTTAGTTTGTTTTGTAATTTTATCTTAATAAATATGTTTATTATAAAAATACTGAATTTTAATTACTATCTACGTAATTTTGTAATTCAATTCTTACGTTTTTCCCCAAGTAAAACTTTTTTGTTTTTTATTTGAATTCAAGGTCTGTGCGGAGGCAGAAGGAACTATCGAAAAAAAATGAAAAATTGCATTTATTTTCACATCAATATTACGCACCGATCCCCCCCTATTAGAACTCAAAATTCGAAAAATATTTTTTTCCCATACATTCGTGAGCCACCCTACTACCTATCTACCGAACTACCTTCCTAGAAACTGCAATGCATGTGATATATAAACTCACCCTGATCAAAAAATCCAACAGCGCAAGCGCTTCATTGCGCCTTGGGCCGCCGGCCGCCGCGCCGCCGCCCCGCCGCGCCGAGATTTATAGGCCCCTTGAGATCCGACGAGATCTATGGTTTATTAATTCCAAAATAATATTCATTAGCTACAGTCACAGCCTAATATAATATTAGATTTAAACGGAAGAGTTCCAAAAACCCCCTGAACGTACGGAATCTTAGAAAGAGAACCACACCACTCCTAACTAAAGTCACTAAACGCTCAATTCAGCTTCGTTCGTTCGATAATAATAATAATAATAAATAATAAAAATCATTTATTTACAAAATAGAGACACCAACAAAAAAACTTACATTTAAACTTTTACGTACTTATAAAATTTTTAAGGAGTTATTACATGTAATGTACCGATAAGTATGAACGCTATTTCACTTTTACCAATGACTGGTTATTAATGTCGAGAGTGCGCTTGATTTTATTCAGGAATCCCTAATTTCTTATACCTACTTGTCTAATTTAATTAGATTTAGTAGCCAAGGTTTATTGTATTAGATTTCTACCTATCCAAAAGGTGGCAATACTCGTATGATACCCTACTTACATTTGAAGTATGAAAAGGTCCTATCCTTTTTGCCTAATAATAAGTAGGTAATAACTACGGAACGTAGGGTACTTTATCTTATGTAGTACATGGTGGGTACATAATAATTCCTACTCTAACAACGACAACCTATGTGGCGCGGTGGGCGAAGGTCCGCCTGCGAAGCAGGAGGTTGCGGGTTCCATTGCCGCCTCGGGAAAAATATTTGTACGATCTGCAAATATTTGCTCAGGGTGTTCTGGTCGTTTTCTATGTACTTATAATTAAATAAATAAAAAACATCTATGTACTCGTATATTATTATGTATCTTATTATAGTTATCAAGTACGTATCTAGGTACTGTACAAGTATGGGTAGCCAATTAGGGTAGCCACGGTAGCCATAAAACAAGCTCTGCTTAGCTAGCGATGGGGCTAGCCTACCTTAGAGCAAAACGCTCTAAGGGCTAGATAATGCTCTGTGAATATTCCAGCATTATTTATTTAACTCTATGACAATTTACATTTTAATGCTCAAACTCTAAAGAGGTAATCTTGAGATCTCTTTGGGTTCATTTAGAATTAAGATTTAGAACGTCGTGGTTTCATTCTCTTTGGGTTTATTTTTCTTGTGGTTGCATAAAAAAAACATAAAATTGTACATAAATAAATTTTGCATATATTCATAAAATGATCGGCTAAAAATAATGTTTCCTACTACAAGACATAATATAGGTGGGCATGTTAGGTATTTATCATGCCTGTTTTTTAATGCAGCTAAAGTATGTAAGTAGGTATGGTACATTTTTATAATTATCTATCCAAAATAGAACCATAACTTTAGTAGCTATTGAAAGCTCCAGCCTTCAGCACTTAGTGCTTCTTGTTTATTTATGTGTCTAAGTTTAGTCTAAACTTAGACACATATATGTATAAACAAGAAGGTACGCTAAGTACCTACCTATCGATTTTAATTTTAGGAACGGACTCGGTATATTTATTAGTAGGCAGGTACAAACATACACGTCAGCGACATCGCACGCGTTGTTTTTATAGAAACGTTATCTATCCAATGGCTAGACAACTGATTTATGGGATAAATGTAGCAGGCCAAGCCTAGTTCTACCGTATGCAAAATTTAAGCCCTATCTGTTCAGTAGTTTTGGCGAAGTAACAAACATCCATCCATGTTAACATCCAAGCTTTCACATTTGTAATATTAGTGTGATTTGATTATACTAATCCATCGACTTAGACCTCATTACGTTTCAAAGCAGCATACCTAGCTATAGATGTATCTGTTCAATAGTTTATTGAGCATAGTTCCTTAGATTATAGTAGGTAAGTACCTACCTAGGTAACCTAATACCTACATTCACTTGATCGACCCGGTCTCATACAGCAGATACTTATGTAAATATTGGATCTTCCCACTTACTCCCTATGTTTAATATCCCACCATTGTTTCAGCGTGTAGGTAACAGCAGGGACTTCAGTTTGTGAATACACAAACCAACAAGAAATTGAGCAAGCATTAAAATGAAGTCTTACAATATACAAACCAACCGAAAATATTCAAAATGCAAGCCACATAGAATCAATGATAAAAATTTAATTCTTAGAATAACACCCCAGAGCTTAACCCAACCATGCAGAAGGCAATGTACTAAAAACACTAAAAATGGAAAAAAGTGTAACATTAATCCTAAACTAAGGCAAGAAAATTATATCCACTCAGACAAGGAATCGCATTTGCTAACGCATGGAATTAAATACGAACAAGACGCTATCAGGGAATGTATAAAAGATCAATCAACATTGTTAGCAGATCTCATAACTGATGATATTGAACTCTCTGAAAAAAAATGCAATTCTATACTAGAAATAATTAATTCAATAAACACATCAATGCAAGATAAGATAGACTATGTAAACGGAGACAAAAGTATATGCGAAAAACAAATGCTGAAACTCTTAACGAAAGTTAATGTGCAAAAGCTTACGATTAATGTCAAGGATGTACACAATATTATGTCTCAAAATGAACCATGTGAAAAAAGAATGGCTCCCTGCAAAGCACCATGCGATAAAAGAATGTCTCCCTGCAAAGAACCATGCGAAAAAAGAACGTCTCCCTGCAAAGCACCCTTTGAAAATTGTATGTCACTTGAACACAGACATTTCACCATTAAAATTAAGAAAAGACACTTATTTTATAACCTGTCTGTTTGTGATATCGACACGTTTTCTATGACCCTATTTCAAAAGCTAGCTTACTTTTACATCAAATCCTGTCTAATATTGAATGCAAGACAAAAAAATCAGCTTCTACCAACAAATACTATAAGAGCTTGGTACATCAGAGATCAAATACAGGGATTTAGATTATTAATTATACTGAAATTTAACAATGCATCAACAATTCATTATATGAGAAACCTGTTCTTTGTAATTCTTACAAGTTTGAATCTCAGACTGACTATTGAGATAAACTTTGAGTTTTCGAATGGACGATACAAAAAACGCAGTGTGTCGCCGCCACCTACGCCGTTCGAAAATATACCATTTAAAATTATACATTGGAACAATGGACATCGCAACGCATTGATGACTTGTTCTAGAATATTTCACACCACAGCACCCTTTTGTATTCAGGCTGGGTGTGATGGCACTCGAACAGCTGTATCAGAATCTATATTACATAACAATACAAACTTATCTGACAGTATTACAACACACGAGAAGAATTTTGAAGACTTTTTAGAAGAAATAGTTGATGACAGTAAATTTAAATCAGAAATCGGATTATTAGAGAGCAGGAATAAAATTAATTACCCTAACCTTGCTTTGAATGGGAGTCAAAGTATCGTGCCGTTGTCTGTCAAAAATACAGACAGTTACACTAATTTGGCTTTGTATGAGAGTCGAAGAATCATGCCATCATCCGTTGGAGATATTTTTCTTTACGCAGAAAAGCACATTAGGAAATTTAACGACTGCGGAGAACTATTACTGCCAAGTAAACAAATATACCGTATCAGATATTCCGCATTGCAGCAGAGAACGTGGATGAGCAAAATGTACAAGGGCTCCGCAAAATGGAAAAACGAAGTCGTCAAACCATATCTAGATTCTGTTATTAACGAATCCGTGTTCGAGACGGTAGAAATATCAATAGAGAAATTCCTAAAAAATTTAAGTACATACTTTGCGCAATTTTTAGTGAACGAGTATTTCAGTACTTTTAAATTCGATTCGAGATTATTTTATAAAACATTTTTGAGCTATTTTGGTTATTATTAGTCATATACATATATTTTAATTGTCTTTGTTACGTTCTAATTCAATAAAAAGTGTTTCAGCTTTTCAATAATTTATTACATTATTTAAAGCATTTTTACCTAAGAACTATATCATTTTGATTAATAATTTATTATTATTGAATATACATATTGTCAGTTCAATTATTTACATGGATTTTTAGTTTGGGAGTGTCTGGTTAAGCACTACTGGTATTGTTTAGCTAGCTAGCTATAACATAAATAATAGGTAATGGGAATGATTAAGTTTCTTCACTCTGTAACCAGTCTTTTCTTGATCTTATCCAAAGTTATCTTCCACTCAACAATTGACTGTCCTCAGAATGCTGAAACGAAAAAAAAAAACATCGTAAAAATATGTAGAATATGGATAAGATTTCATCATCTGCAACCTCACTTTGGCCTCAGCTGGGTATTTGGCCTCCAAACTATTGTGTTAAATTGTGCTAAATAGTAGAAAAATTATCAAGGTTGATTTATAATTGTTACAGCAAAGCACATAATATCGCCATTTCCTATCTAGAACTGTAACTTAAAATCTTCATTTCCTGTCTAGAATTATATCACATCAAAATTTCATGTAATAATTTACAGATCTGTCCAATATTTTAGACGTGAATAATCCATCCAAAATTTCGCATTCACAAGCCATTTCTCGGTGGCGCGGATTCGCTCATGATTTTCCTTGTTATAAAGAAGGCAAAATAATGTGTATACCATTTATCTGTATGCCAAATTACATTGCGATTCGATCAGCCGTTTAGGCGTGAAAAGGTAAAAGACCAAGATGACTTTAGTCACTTATTTAGTGAAATGATAACACCGCACTATAAATAGAAATCTATACTAATATTATAAAGAGGAAAGATTTGATTGTTTGAATTGCTCCGAAACTACTGGACCGATTTGAAAAATTCTCTCACCATTAGAGTCCTAAATTTTCCGTGATGAACTTAGTCTATAGAATATTTTTAATAAAAATTAGGGTTTCGCATGAAAACTGATTTTTTTGTTGAATACCCGAGCGAAACCTGGGCGGACCGCTAGTTACTCTATAAAATATAAATGTTAACATACCCCGAAGCAGCCTCATCAGTAGCCGTCAACGTTCCCGTATTGACGAAGACGATACTGTTATGTTTCTTCAGCCAGAAGGTAATTAGCGTTGCGAATGCGGTCACAGCGAAACCGCTGACCGCGGCTGCGGTTGCGCCGGCGCCGCCCGCTCTCACGAACAAACGGGCGGACATGCCCTGCCACACTGACTCCGTCCATGTGGAATACTGGCCGGATTTCATGTCGTAGTCTGGAATTGAAAATTTTGATGGTTTGTACAATAGCTAAAAACATGATTAATTCCGGAATATATTTACGTTATATTATTTATGTTTTACGAGACACTAGTATTTAACCTGGAATTTGATTTGAATCATTGTTTAGGTAAGAATGATAATATTCATTATATGACATTCATTATATAAGATTTCAACCAAAATCAGTTCATTATTTTGGGAGCTCCAATGAGATAAACACACATAGACACATCAAACTAATCAATCACACCTCAGTTAGGGGTTATAAATTAAGAACTATTACCTAAAACTCTTCATTGTATGAAGTATCAATTGACATTGAATACATATCCGTGTACAGTGCGCGTCACAAATAAGTACCCCCCCCCCCCCCCTATCTCAATGTATGTGAGACACAATAGTTGTTATTTTTGTGAATTTCAGACTTTGAGTATTATGGAAGGGCAGTTCGATCCTGAGCGGCGGCCTGATAAATTCTTGCATGTGAAAAATTGTGACAAGTTACAAGGGAATTACAAGTAGTCGAAAATAGTTTGTATACAAGGGGGGTACTTAATTCTGACGCGCACTGTACGAATCGTCAGACAAAAAATGTTATTTTATTTAACCTGTGATAATGAACGCAGGACTCAAAGCTATGCTCATGTTCATTGCAGTCCGCAGGCAAACTCCGGTGTGGTTCCACCCCGATAGCCAGTAATATGCGCAGTCTCCGCAGTCCTGAAATTAAAATGTGCTGTTTGGCTTGTACTGTTCTAATATGTCTAAATATTTAACACATTTTGCATTTGATGAGGTCTAAGATAACTTTTGGGGTCGCGCCAGGTATAATGCTTTATTATATTATTATTTTAAGACTTACTGAAAATGGACAATATTAATTACCATAGGAATGATGGACCACATTATATACTGGTGATGTTTTAAGGGCTACTAAGGAGAAGGCTAGAACCGTGAGAGTTATCGAAAAGTCATGTTAAGAGTTACGTTAAAAAAAGACGAAGAAATTTATATATTTTTATTATATATTTCATCATCATCATCACCAGCCTATAATAGTCCACTGCTGGACATAGGCCTCCCCTAATGAACGCCATAGATGGCATTATCATTTGGGGGTTATTGCCCATAATCCCTACGCTGGGCATGCGGGTTGGGGATCGCAGTTCGGTGGAGTTGTTCTGCAGAGGGCGCTGCTGCCCGCCCCCCGGTGTGTTTCCCTTAGTCGCCTCTTACGACACACACGGGAAGAGATGGGGTGGTGAAATTCTATGCCGACACCACACGGCCCTTATTATACATTTATTAATTTTTCCAGATATTGTATGATATGGCAAAACCATTCTTTGATGAAGGCATGTGCATCCGTGCCACTTATGTTCACATAAGGTACTTACCGGGACCGCGTTACTCGTAATCATAGACATGCATTCAGATCTGTTGGCCGGTACCTCGGTACCAGCTAAGAGCACCAGCAAATGACCCAGGTATAGCGATGGGTTACTGGCATAGTGGGTGACACTGGCGTACATAAATGGAGGCGTGTTTGGCAAATCGTCATTGGTTTTATGGCCGAGGTTAGCCGCTTGCATCAACGGGCACGCTTGGCTTCGCGTGAAACAGTACAGTATTTCGTCGACCTGGAGAGAAAACTTTAAATTAGTCTTCATCCTATGCTAGTGCACTGCTGGACATAGGCCTCCCCTAATGAGCGCCATAGCGCCCTGTCTTCAGCTTGTCGCATCCAGCATCTGCCAGCAGTCTTTCGCAGATTTGAATTAGAACTTTTTAACAATTAAATAAACAATGCTGGGCAATCCACACAGCATCACCTAGCCCAAGTTAAGCAGAGCTTGTGTTATGGGTACTAGATGACTGATTGATTATACATTCATTCATAATTATAGATATTTTTATTATATATAGATAAGGACCACAACATCCTGAACAAATATCTGCAGATCGTACAAATATTTGTACCGAGGGGGGAATTCTAATAAGTTATCAAAGTAGTTAAAAACTTACCAAATGTGCGGAAGCTGTAAGACCGCCCTTGTAATCTTCATCTGCGACCCTCTTGTACAATGTGCGCGCTAACGCTGTTACTAGACGGGATATTTTCACTTGCATGTCCGTTTCCTTCATCACACCACTTGATATCAGCTCTTCCGTTGTCTTAACTGAAAATTCAAAAAATGAATGCTTTAAAACTTAAGTAAGCACCCGCTTTAGCTTTTAAAAAGTTTAAGTATGTTTGTTCATTCAAGAATAAAATTCACTCTAGTAATTGGACCAGACTATTTTCATTACCACTATTACTGAATCAGCTTTACATGTCAACACTGTAAGCGCCAAAGAACGAACACTACGACGACCACTGTGGCGCGGTGGGCGAAGGTCCGCCTGCGACGCAGGAGGTTGCGGGTTCGATTACCGCCTCAGGACAAATATTTGTACGATCTGCAGATATTTGTTCAGGGGTGTTTTCTATGTATAATAAAAAATATCTATCTATTTAATAATATTGTATTATGTATATCAGTCATCTGTGTAGTACCCATAACACAAGCTCTGCTTAGCTTGGGGCTAGATGATGCTGTGTGGATTGGATTGTCCAGCATTATTTATTTATTATTATTTATTGTGGTTTAAATAAAGAAATTTTGAATTTGAAAAAACTGTTGAACTAAAATTAAGAACTGCCGTGTGGTGCCAGCAGATATTTCACCACCCCACTTTTCCCGTGGGTGTCATAGAGGCGACTAAGGGAAACACACCGTGGGGCGGGCAGCAGCGCCCTCTGCAGAACAACTCCACCGAACTACGATCTCCAACCCGCATGCCTAGCGTAGGGATTATGGGTAATAATCCCCAAATGATAAATCTGCCATCTATGGCGCTCATTAGGGGAGGCCTATGTCCAGCAATGGTCTATTATAGGCTGGAGATGTCATGTGATGTTCAAATAAAAAAAATAACCTAAAACTCAGCGGCATACTTACAAGTACCATCAGTGCCAATGGTGATATTCCTATAATCATATCCAAGTTGGTAATACTCGTCCAAAGCAGAGTTGTAATACATATTCGTAAACGTATCCTCATGGTCTACTATCAAAACTTCCGGCAAAGTTGTATCCGTGTACTGCTTTAGTATTCTTCGGAAGGAGTGAAGAGACGACGGTGGTGTGTTGTTCGTAAACTTCGGCAGAAGACTTTCACCGTATTCATTGTAGTTCGTTGACATTTCGTTGGTGAATGTTAGAATCTGGAGGGAAAGTAACTCGAGTAAGTATAAACCTTTTGAAACTTGAAACTAATGGTGACACTAAGGTTATTTGTAATTTTTTATATGGACAAAAAATCATAACAAATTATTTCTTATTTTAATAATTATCTGTTTGAAATTTGACTTGTCTAAGTGCTTATTTTGTAAGCCTAAGGAAATAAAGTTATTGAATCTGAATTTACGACGGAATATTTACCACGCATCGAACGAGGTGCGTTCGATGATGATAACGATGGTAGTGGTAACGTTGGAAACAAAGACAAATGAGGGTAGATCGGTATATCTGCCAATTAAAACTATCTCGCAGTGACTTCAATTGTTCCACTATCAGGGCGCATGAAACTGTGCTGAAATACCTATTGGAAAACTCAAACCATGGTAAATATCCCATCATAAATGACTTCCGAGTAATTTTGCAATTACGGTAACCTAGTAAGCCGCTAGTTTTTCTCGGTGCTCTCTTATAATGATATTGTCTAAGTGACATTTTTGTACGGTATTCGCGTAATTCCATACTAGCATGCTACAGGCGTTGTATAAATCCTATACAAAAATCACGTCTCGTAGACGTATCTTATAAATGGTTATTTTTCAAAAACGCGTGCGAAGTCGCTAGTTCACCTTAACTGTGAAGATTATCCACTAACCTCAGAATTATACTGGTCGTTCGGCGTGAAAGCATACATAGGCCATTTAGGATTAGGAGTCTGTGTGTCTTGGTTCTGAAGGGAACCTCCAATCTGACCCACTTCTATGTGCAACTTGATGTTTTCCGGCGACAGAGGATTATGCACCGGCCACGCCGTCCTGTTGAGGTCGTAGGCGACGCGTTGCGAGCCGATGTAGTCGAATGCTTCTCCATTGAAGAATGTGAATAGGATGTTGTTGTCTGGAACGGAAATGGGCGTTCACCATACTGATGTAGGGCTTTTTATAAACAAATAAGGCTGGACAATCCACATTCACACAGGATCATCCCTAAACTTAACATAGTTTGTGTTATGGGTACTAGATGATTGATATAGAATATAGATAGATACCGTCGCAGGCGGACGCTCCACCAGGTTGTCAAGTGCTACAATTTTTATAAATATACAAGATTAATATTCAGGCAATAAGATGGTTAGGTTACCCGTCATGTTTGTAACGAATCGGGAAATGACATAAGTACAGAATTAAAAGTATAACACGATAGCATACTTTCTTTTTCATATTTTGACATTAAAAATTTTACCTATGACCCTTTCCATACATTCGAACCACAGTGCGCCGACGCCGAAATTCGGCTAGGCAGAGAGTTTAAGGGTAATTTTAAGGGGGTCGCTTACCATATTTTTCCCTATCAGCAGCAGGAAGCATCTTGGATAAGAGCACAGCGGTGGAGACTAACGCGACCGTGCCCACCACAGAACTAGCCGCGCCAGGCGAAATACCTGAAATGCGTTTAAGCCAAATTAGTATAACAGTGTCAATGTACTTTAGTAAAACTTATAATGAATCACAAGCCTAATCAAACTAATAACTAATCATAATCACGTATATAATTATGTACAGTGCGCGTCAGAATAAGGTAACCCCCTTGTCTACATAATATTTACGACTACTTCGAATTCCCTTGTAACTTATCACATATTTTCACATGCAAAAATTTATCTCAGGATCGAACCACACACCGTAATATTCAAAGTCCTCATTCCCAACAATAACAACTATTGTGTCCCAAATAGATTGACATAGGGGGATACTTAATGTGACGCGCACTGTACCTACGTAATAATAACTTTACATGCTATAATTACCTAGAGACCTAGAAAATCAAATTCAAAGTGCGTTATTTCCTTTAGACCTTACAGACAAGTAGGCTGTAGAACTTAATAAAATTATGAAACGGTATTATGTTCAGCAGATCTAAGAAAAACTTTTTGTAACAAGTGAATTTATTATTAAAGGAATACCGTTATTATAACAGGAATAACGTTATTATTAGAGGAATACCGTTATTATTGGTTATCAAGAGTGAATACAGTTAACCATGTTAACAGACGTGTTACATAGAAACTATGCACCCAATCTGCAGCGCTCGGTGGATTGCAGCATTGCATTTGCCGACTCAGCTATGACGTCTTTACCTCAGCGTGCCTGGCCTGCGAACGTGACCCGTCATTCTACACCCGGTACTCACATTGTCCGAGCGTAGCTTCATAGATTTTAACTTAGAATAATTTCCAATTGTAAAAGTAAAGTTTAATAAATAGTTTAAAATATTTTGGTTTTTTTTAAAACCGTCGCCTGTGGCTTACGTAATTGGCGCAGGCGGTAGGATACGTCGAAGCAGTGCGTATTCGTCCAGGAATTCCCAGAATCGGTTCCAGACGAACAGACCCCTGTTTGAGCTTTCAAGTCTTCATCGGCGTATCTCGAATCTACGGGCACACGGGTGACGGCGCACTTGACAATCAGTGTAAGAGGAAACCAAATGTGAGTACTTTGAAACTTTCTTTGAAGTGTTGCCTTCCTTTCCCACCATTTTTCATCCACGAAGCTCCGAGGAGGAATCGGCCTCCTCAAGGCAAAATCGTAGGGAGAGTGAAATAGATAATTTTAGAAATTTAGATAGTAGTGATAATTTTATAGATAATAGCGATATTAGTGTTAATTTTCCTGAAAATAACGATAGTATAGTAATTAACGTACACGGCGAAATGGCTTTCGAACCAGATAATATTTATAAGGCACTCCGCATGGTCCCGGAATTCGACGGGAACCCTAATATTCTTACCAGATTTATAAGAATCTGCGATCAATTGGTTACGCAATTCATTTGCACTGATCCAGGGCACGAGCTAGCTAATTTATGCCTAATTAACGGGATTTTGAATAAAATAACAGGCCCAGCATCCCGGACCATCAATGCCAATGGCATTCCTGATAACTGGCTAGGGATTAGAAATGCACTTATAAATAATTTTGCGGACCAGCGAGACGAAAGCGCCCTATATAATGATTTGTCCTTATTATCGCAAGGAAATGACTCCCCGCAGGAATTTTACGACAAATGCCAAACCCTTTTTAGTACGATTATGACGTATGTGACGCTGCATGAGATTGTGCCTACCACCGTGGAGGCAAAACGAGATTTATACCGTAAACTTACTATGCAGTCTTACGTACGAGGTTTGAAAGAACCTCTAGGGTCTCGTATACGGTGTATGAGACCCCCTACTATAGAAAAGGCTTTGGAATTTGTACAGGAGGAATTGAATGTTATGTATTTGCAACATAGGAACGAGCCCAGCCGGAATCCAGCGACGCAGACATCATCTAAGGTACCGTACCTAGCACCTAATAATTTAAGTGTGCCGAAGAGTTTTAATTTTGGTGTCCAAAGGCCTATGCCCATGCAGTCGCAACCGCAGATGCAACCGCAGCTGCACCCACAGCCACAACCGCAGCATTGGCGTCCAGCTTTTCAGTTCCATCCTCCACAGCGTATGCCGTTGCAGCCTTCGCGTACGCAGCAGATGTTTCGAGCACCCCCTCCAAACTATAACCCACAGAATAGCGGCTTTAGATTTCCCCCTAGGAATGCACCCCCTCAAAATCAAGGGCCGAAGCCCATGAGCGGTGTTAGTCATTTCGTGCCGAAAACTCTTCCCCCTACTATTCAGGGACATGATTGGCGTAAATTTGGCAATCCTCCCCCGAGTAATTATTTTAAGTCTAGGGAGATGAACTACAATGAGGTAGGTGACTACTGTGACTACTATCCCGATTACTACTACCCTGACAGGTACTATCCGGAGACTGACTATGATAACTTCTACGGCTACCAGAGTGTTCCGGAATATTACTGCGACCAACAGGACAACCCTTCGACCACTGACAATGTGCCATCGAGCTCAATGGCTATTGAGCCCGCGCAATTGCCCTCCGAACAGAAGGATCAGGATTTTCAGTCGGGTCGTTCCAACCGAGAACCAAAATAGAATTAAATTTACAGTCAAAAAAAGAGTTAAGGTTCATTCAAATATCGAACCCCCCTCTTAAGTTGCTAGTTGACACAGGAGCCAATCAATCATTCATTAGCCCTGAAGCAACATGTAATTTCTTTTCACACGTGCCGAAGGACTATGATCCTTTCGAAGTCACTAATTCACGCGTGACTAGCACACATGATTATTCGATTACTATACCACACTTTGCAGAATTTAGCGATCAATCCAATATAAAGCTTTTCATTTACAAGTTTCATAACTACTTTGATGGATTGATAGGCTTAGATCTATTGGAGAACTGTAAGATAGACCTAAAGAATAATGTACTGATAACTGAGCTAGCTAGAATTCCATTATCACGTTATCAGTGTAGGAGAGCTAGTCGTGAGGAAACTATTCCCGCCAACTCAACTAGATTGATTAACATCCCGATCGAACATCCTGACGGTGACATATTTGTCAATGAACAACTTATGTGTAACTGCCTTATACACGAGTGTATTACTACTGTGACTGACAAGACTGGTATAGTTGAGGTAGAAAACATGACTAATAACGACATTGTAATTTCGTTTAAGGACTCGACAACGCAGGTAGATGTCTGTAACATAGAGCAAACCGAAATCGAACAGGACTCTGCGCGAGTTAAAAAGGTTTTAGAGAATCTTAGGACTAAGCATCTGAACGCAGAGGAGCGAGCTAATCTAGAGACCCTGTGTGGACGGTTCGCCGACGTGTTTTATATAGAAGGTGAAGCACTGACTTTCACTAATAAGATAAAACACAGTATTAGGACAACAGATGAACTACCGGTATTCACAAAGAGTTATAGGTATCCCTATGTACATCGCGAGGAAGTTAGGAGCCAGATAACTAAAATGCTAGAACAAGGGATCATTCGTCCATCCGACTCAGCCTGGAGCTCCCCAATCTGGGTAGTTCCAAAGAAAGCCGACGCTTCTGGTAAGCAGAAGTGGAGGTTGGTAGTTGATTTCCGCAAACTAAATGAAAAAACCATCGACGATAAATATCCCATACCTAATATCTCGGACGTTTTGGACAAACTAGGTAGATGTCAATATTTCACTACCTTAGATCTTGCCTCTGGTTTTTATCAGGTAGAGATGAACCCTAATGATATTGAGAAGACGGCTTTTAATGTAGAGCACGGCCATTTTGAATTCCTGAGGATGCCCATGGGATTAAAAAATTCCCCATCCACCTTCCAACGAGTTATGGATAACGTCCTCAGAGGACTCCAAAATGAGATTTGTCTTGTCTATCTAGACGATATAATAGTCTTTAGCACATCCTTGCAAGAACATATGATAAACCTAGAGAAAGTCTTCACTAGATTACGAGAGTCCAATTTTAAGATCCAAATGGATAAATCGGAATTTTTACAGTTAGAGACAACTTATCTTGGCCATATCATAAGTAAAGACGGTATAAAGCCGAACCCAGACAAGATCATTGCCATTCAGAAATATCCTTTGCCCAAAACTAGTAAGGAAATCAAGCAATTCTTAGGATTGTTAGGGTACTACAGGAAGTTCATCCCTGATTTCGCCCGTATCACCAAACCTATGACTAGGTGCCTTAAGAAAGGGCATAAGATCACTCTTGACGCTAACTATGTAGACTGCTTTGAGACCTGTAAGCGTTTACTGACTAATGACCCGATACTCCAATATCCTGACTTTACCAAGGACTTTATTTTGACGACTGACGCTTCAAACGTGGCATTAGGAGCAATCCTTTCTCAAGGACCTGTCGGCTCCGATAAACCGATTTGTTACGCGTCTAGAACTTTGAACGATAATGAGCTTAACTACTCAACCATCGAGAAAGAGCTTTTAGCCATAGTATGGGCCACTAAGTACTTCCGTCCGTACTTATTTGGGCGTAAATTCACGGTTTTAAGTGATCATAAGCCTTTACAATGGGCTATGAACATGAAAGAACCTAATTCTAAGATCACACGATGGAAACTCAAGCTAAGCGAGTACGATTTTCATGTCAAACATAAACCGGGAAAGAAAAATACTAACGCAGATGCCTTATCCCGCGTAGAGATCAATAATGAAGAGATTGAATCTTTCCTCTCTGAAATCGATTCATTAGTTGCCCATCATTCTCAATCTCAACGTTCAAACTCTGATACTGCCACAGCACATACTTCTGTCGAAAATCCCATACTAGAAATCCCAATAACAGATGATCCTGTTAATAAATTCCATAGACAGATTTATTTCACGATTGTAGGTGACATAAAACGTCGTACTACAGCGACGAAACCTTTTGATACGCATACTCGCACCTTTATTCAAGTCTCACAATCCTCCCTTGAAGAAGATGTAGTTAACGCCATCAAAGAGTATGTGAACCCAAAGATAAAGACAGCTTTAAAAATTACTCCCCCACTAGGCATGTATGCTATTATTCCCATCATTCAAAAGCACTTTAAAAGCTCTTCTATGAATTTAGTTTTAGCAAAAACTGAACTAGAAGACGTAAAGGAGTATTTAAAACAACAAGAAATAATAAAACACTATCACGATGGAAAGACAAACCATAGAGGCATTAATGAATGTTACTTGGCTTTGTCTCGGCGATATTACTGGCCGAAGATGAAGGATGAGATAACTAAGTACATAAACCAATGTACAGTTTGTGGTCAAATTAAATACGATAGGAACCCTATTAGACCTCAATTTAATATCGTACCCCCAGCTTCGAAACCATTCGAGATAGTGCATATGGATCTTTTTACAGTACAGACAGAAAAGTACTTGACCTTTGTAGACTCATTCTCTAAGTATGGCCAGGCTTACCATTTGAGAGATGGTACAGCAATTAGTATTATACAAGGCCTATTAACTTTCTGTACACATCACGGACTTCCTTTGACCTTAGTGACAGACAATGGGACAGAGTTCACCAACCAACTATTTACTGAGTTTACTCGACTACATAAGGTGAACCATCATAGGACTTTACCTAACTCGCCGAATGATAACGGGATCGTAGAGCGTTTCCATTCGACCCTACTAGAGCACTTGAGAATCCTTAAATTAAAGAATAAATCCGAACCAATCATTAATCAAATGCCTTACGCAATATTAGGTTATAACAGCTCAATTCATAGCTTCACCAAATGTAGACCCCATGACATAGTGAGAGGACATTTTGACCCTAGGGACCCTCTTGACATAGACTTGACAGAACACCTTATGCAACAGTACATCCTGACACACCGAGATCAAATGAAAGCTGTCTACGAAGCAATCAATCAGATTACTACCGCTGAACGAACGGCTATCATGACTAATAGGAATAAAAATCGAGAACCCGAAGTAAGATATGAACCAGGTCAGCAGGTATTTGTCAAAAATCCTTTTGCTGCAAGGCAAAAGTTAGCACCCCGATTTACTCAAGATAAGGTTTTAGCTGATCTCCCAATCCATATCTACACATCTAAAAAGAAAACCCCCGTAGCCAAAAACCGTCTCAAGCGAGTACCTAAGAAGCCTAAATTGTTACAGGATTCGACTATTACTGATACTGCATCTGACGGCGGCACTGGAGATAAGACTTGAGAGCCTTGACAATGGACCAGGACTTCTTCCCTTTAAACTTGGTCAAGCCAAACTTATCACCCACTATCATTCTTTCCTGCAATATATAGAATTAACGGACTTAGAACATCAGGTTGACTCTATTCGAGACCAGATTAGCTATTTTAGGACTAAACTAGAAAATAACACTCTAGATCTTTACGAAATACAGCTTGATCATCTATCTAAAAAGCTTGATAAAGTTAACTATCAGTTGAAAGGTTTAGAGCCTAATCGTGTCAAAAGAGGTCTTATTGATGGTCTAGGATCTATAATTAAAAGCGTTACTGGTAACTTGGATCATTCAGATGCTGTGCGTTATGATAATGCCATTAAGATACTAGAAGGTAATGAACATAAGATGTTATCTGAGTTCAATGATCATATTAGCCTTAACAAAGACTGGATGACCCAATGCACCCAGATAATTGCGAGTATAGCAGAAAATCAGGAGAAGATAAATAGGACATTAGGATTAATATTAGATAGTAATGCTTATGCTGAGACAAGTCTCTCAAAATACGCAAAGTTTGCGCAGCTTTTAGCCATCATCAGTGAAAACACAGATGATTTATCTTTAGAGTTAAATAGGATAGAAAATACATTAGCTTTTGTACGTGCATCGAGCACACATCATAGTATGTTAGGTATAGATAACTTAGAAAGTATAATAAATAAGCTTAAGAAAATTTATAGTAAAAATGAAGTACTTGACGATGATTTGCGTGAATATTATACTATCATAAGACCAGGCTCTTATTTTGTAGGGAAAAGACTAGTAATTATATTTAAATTCCCGATAGTTTCTCCAAGTAGCTTCGATTTCTACAAACTTTCCATTGTCCCAAATAAACTTAACCAAACCCTTATTCCTTCGTATCCTTTCCTGGCAACCGACGGGAAAGCTTTCATGTACATGGAGGCTGAATGCCCGAAGTTCAATCGACATCATCTCTGCGAAGAAAGCATCAACCACCAGCCCAGGGAGCATCCTGATTGTATCCAGAATCTCATCGTTCATCAATCCCTGGACACGTCATGCCAGCCCACTAAAATCACCCTCACGAAGGAAGCCATGGAGCAGTTGGACGATCGACACTACACCCTTATCTTTCCCCGACCAACTAGAACAAGACTACTATGCGGACGTCAAGAATTCATCACCCTATGCGGAAGTTATCTCGCCACTATCCCACAAAAATGTTCTCTTCATACCAACGAGTTTTTCATCATCAACACCAATGATCAAATAAAGGGGCAGCCGCTGAAGATAACTGAAATCCCAAGAAATTTCACTATGGAAGAAAACCACAGCATCCCTCATCTTAAATTAACTACAACCAATCTCAATGGACTTCACAACTTAGAAGACAAGATTCTACTACAGCGCCCGTTAGATTTAAAACCAATAGACGGTACATTTTATCATACGACTTTACCACTCTACATATCACTATTCGGTGCAGCTGTACTTGTTATCATCATCGTTGTACGACGTCATAGAAAACGTTCCAAGCTAACGATCGAGAAGCCATCAAACGAGAAAGGACATACTCCGGAGCATACATACGCCGTTCCTGACAAATCTACACCCCGGGAGGCTGTTCCAGCAACATTTTCGCTCAATGTTCTCAAATAGTTGCTGCTCTGGGGATGGAGGTGTTACATAGAAACTATGCACCCAATCTGCAGCGCTCGGTGGATTGCAGCATTGCATTTGCCGACTCAGCTATGACGTCTTTACCTCAGCGTGCCTGGCCTGCGAACGTGACCCGTCATTCTACACCCGGTACTCACATTGTCCGAGCGTAGCTTCATAGATTTTAACTTAGAATAATTTCCAATTGTAAAAGTAAAGTTTAATAAATAGTTTAAAATATTTTGGTTTTTTTTAAAACCGTCGCCTGTGGCTTACGTAATTGACGTAAGTTGTTGGTACGTTTGTTATTACTTACTGTCAAATAGTGAGGCTGCGTCTATTCTGGCTGTGACTAGTGTGATATTTTCCTTGGTGTTGTTATTCTGAAATACAAATTACATACAAACTGTCAAACATCGAATAAATATCATAAGTTGTAGACTTCTAACTACTAACTACATTTATTATTTACTACACTTCCAACTGGTATTGATATGGATCAGTTGAGCTAGTAGTTTATTTGCAACAGTCTACAGTTAGCTCAATTGTTTCAATTGTAAATACTAGTTAATTTAGTTATAATTGTAATTTTCTTTGTTAATAACAGTTTTTACCTCAATAAAAGGTTATACCCGAATAAAAGGATACCTCAATTTTGTTTTTAAATTTGTAATGCAACCAAATCTTATTGTAGGTAGCATTAATAAAGCCAAGTTTCTATAAAAGGCAGGAGGCAGCCTCGATACACGAAAGCTAGAAATAGTCTGAACCCACGCCACGCAACTTAGACGACGAAATTTGGGAAACGTCGGATGGAATGGCATACGATAAGTGTGTCTCTAGACCACCTGTTATACAAATTCTCTGTCTTCAATGTCAATACAAATTAAGGCGTCCAGATCTCATAATGCATGCGTGGGTCCGGCTATTTCTAGTTTAATTCTAGTGTATTTGATTCGCGGCAAGCCTGGATCAGGGCAACTAAAACGGCATCAATCTTACAGAAGCGTCATTGAAAAACATACCTTAACACGTGGAAACAAGGGGTAGTAGACATTGTAATCCCCAATAGGGTCACATACTTTAGTTGCTGTGAAAAACGATGAGTCATGTGACCTGTAAAACGATAAGATAACAAAGCTTTATTTAACCTTAAAGATGAGATACGATAATAATGTTTGATTATCAAAAACTTGATGACTAAAACAATATAAATATAAAAAGTTTCAGAACATTTCAAGTAAATAATATAAAATGCAAGCACCTACATTTGATTCTACACATAAGCTTGGTAACGAATAAAAAAAATAGGGCATTCTATATTTGAAAAGAGTTAGGTCTGGGGGTTGTGGTAGGTGTCGATGGTTATCTCCAAACTGCCCTTTGTATTGTTGGTATATGGTAGGTAGGTGGTCAAGGAAAGTCACTGGTAAGTTATGGTACGGACTGTATTCGCGAGACACACTTATGGTAGAAATGCTAGAAATGGTATTAATCCGCGTTGTCGGTGATTATGTTCCGGCGCGAACTGAAGTGGTTTAGGTAATCGCGGGCAAATACGCTTTCAATAGCAAGCGCAGCTAGAATGCATATCTGCTACGTGATCGGTTTACCCAAACAATGTAGTGGTTCTTTTGGATTTAATAATAATATCCCGTGGCAGGAATCGAACCGGCTACCTTCTGCGACGCAAACGGACTTTCGCCCTAACGGCATGCAGGCAGTCAGTACCTAAGCAACAATATGGTGGAAGCCTTACCACGAAATTATATTTTTTTATTATCTTAGCTAAATAGGATTTTACTTGACTTAGCTATTAAATCAGGACATTCACGTCATGGTTAAAATTATCGTAATTTTACCTTCTCATACATAGCTCAGTGCTAACCGCAGCATACATGAAAGTATTCATTTCTATTGCGCACAATGGATTACCCCTTTGGTTTTTTCTATCTGTATTGTATCTGTAAACGAATGTAAGCATTAATATTTCATTGCGCAGTATTATGTAGTTTTGCTTCTCAATATGAATTAAGGTCAGTTCACACCAGCGGCTCTATTGTCTAACTCAACTGGTAATCGTAATGGGCTTCAGTTTGGAATTTCAAACCTAGCCTGGACTTAGATCGTCACTTTCGAATTGTGTAAATAGCTGAAACCGAAGACCAATTATAAAATCGGTATTGTCTAAGGTATTCACCTTAGACAATACCGACAACATTCTGACTGGGTCTACAACTAGTAATCGGTTTGAAGTTCACTGGTAATGGATTTCAAGTTAGACGATAAGGCAGCAGGACGCAACGCAACGCAACTGTGCTTGATGAGGCCATGAGTTTCGAAGGGGTTTTGAGGTCTATTTCAGCGCGACACCTTACGGCCCAGCGGAACGTGTCTACGTTCGATATATAAGTCCGATATAAGAGTAGATCTACTCATCCCATCGTGTCAAATTATAACAAGATCCCAGTTTATTAATATAATTTTCACTCATTCTGACTGAACTGCATCAACGACATGTCGTCACGACGACACCTTTAAACTAGCCCCAAAGCATCTCGAGACATAGCGCGACGTTTTCATATTATCTCAATGAATTTTGGAGCTTTTAGAGTAGTAAATAGAGTTACATTTTGAATGACTATTATTAGTGCGCACACGTCGTCGCGTTGCGTCTCAGTGTGAGCTGACCCTTGTGTAGTTTCGACGCGAAGAGAAACAATCATAGGAACTTTTTCAATTAAATAGTAGTGTGTTATAGGGCTTAATATGTTTTGCATGCTAAATAAATAAATATTGGACAATCCACACAGCCTCATAGCCTAAGCAGATCTTGTGTGATGGGTACAAGATGACTGATTCTATTTTTGATTTTACATAGAAAATAATCCAGAATGAATGCTCGCAGATAGTACAAAAATTTGCCGCCTGCGACGTAAGAGGTTGCGGGTTCGATTCCCGTCTCGGGACAAATGTTTGTACGATCTACAGATATTTGTTCAAAGTGTTCTGGTTTTCTATGTATAATAAAAAATATATATCTATCTATGTAATCTATTTTACTATGTATACCAATCATCTAGTGCCCATAACACAAGCTCTGCTCAGCTTGGGGCTAGATGATGCGGTGTGGATTATCCAACATTATTTATTTATAGTTAACTACTATCAGTATCTTTTTAGTAGACATTTGGGTTATTTGAATAATGACTGAAAGACATTATTTACAATACCTTTGAAAGCATTCTTCAATCTTATCAATGTCATCATTATGTTCGGCTGGAGAGAAAATAACAGAAAAGGGGATATCCCTTCTAATAAGACCAGACCCTTTGGGGTTCCATGCTGACCCAGGTTTTGCTGATGCGCACTGGCTTTGTGAATCAGAGTAATACTCATTAGGGCATTGGGATTCGAGTGAGAACGACTTGGCTCTGAAAAGAACAGTTAATTTAGTATGGCTACACTGGATTGCTTGGTTAAATTAATAATAATATGCCTTCTTACTTTCTCATTAACATTTAAATATTGTATGTAGGTGATGTGAATAAGGTCTCAAAACATAGACCTTTATATTTTGTAAAATTAAACAAGATTATCTCTTTTCTTGAAATCTCTTGTTATCACATTATTATTTATTTTAACCATTTATGTTTACATACAAAGAAATTAACAATCATATAACCACATTAGACTAGTATTTACAATTGAACTAACTTTAGACTGTTGCAAACAAACTACAGGTACCTCAAGTGATCCATATCAAAAGCATCAATATGCATTATTTTATTATGCTGGCTTATAAATTTTGACTCACCTATTAACTCCCTCTTTTTTATCATAAACTAAAACTCCAGCAATATTTTCAGGTTTTTCCATAAACGTTTCAATAATGTCATTGAAAAGCAATGTGTTGACTACAGCTATGTACGGGCCAGCGTCAGCTTCCGTTACAATCCACTTAGCATCATCTATGCTGCTTATCATCTGAACCACTCCAACTGCTCCATTACGTGGTGCTGTGAATGAAGGTTATTTCAATTTATATAAAGAACACTACCATAATATTATTACTTTGTCTAATTACTACTTTACTATTACTAGTTGTGTTACCACTAATTTATGGATTTAATTAGTTGTAACACAGTTTAGATCATACATCATACTTATTACGCCTTTCATAGAGGTGACCAGAATCCTGGCATCCATTTCTGCCAAGAATAGAACATTGTCTTTCTACATGGCAATTCTGCCAGAATTCTAGGCGCTCTGCCTTTTGGTGATTTGATTTGTATTCAATCGACTGTATCTATGTAGTCATTATATCAAGTAATCATGTTCTTTATTTTATATTTAATGTTGTAACACCACACCATTTAATGAATGTTTTAGAATGAGATTGTGTTTGATACTTACATGAACAGCCCGCTTGATGTGTACCATTCAATCTTCTAAAGCAGGCATTGCTTCCACTTATTGATGAGTAAATCTGGTCTTTGAGTCTCTCACAACGTGTATCTGTAATTTTAGATGGTGAATACCTGCTACATACATCTACTTACTTACCTAAATCATAAAATATGCTGGATTTACAGCAGATATCTAATATTGACAGATGATAGGTACTCACAATCTAATCCGAGGAAAAATAGCGTTATAAAAACGGAGAATAGCATAGTTGCAGATGGTATCCAGATTTGTAACTACTGCGTCGAAGATAAAATCATCTGGATCCAAAATGGTAAAAAATATTGTTTTGAATCTAAATAGAGTGATTTTATTTTATGCTCAGTGAAAGATGAATCATTTTCGTTCGCATTGAAATAATAGGTAAGGTACAAACATAAACAATCCAGGAACAAAATCCGTGAAAGCGAAACCGACTGACGGACGTCACACGTCAGTTAGTACAACCAGAGAGAAATCAGTCAGAGTGGCCACTAAGATCTAGTAGATAAGGTCAATATATTATGGATTTCATCTTTGTTGCTTGTTTTCTATAAGCCCGCAGCCCGCAGCTAAATGCAAAAATAAAACTAAATAAATAAGTAAAACTAAGACATTTAGTTATATATTATATATTTGTATGGGTTGGATTGAAGAAAACTAACTCGAGAGTTAAAATTCACACAGTCAGACAATTTTTTTTTCCATAAATTCATTATAGTGCCATCTACGGCGCTCATTATGGGAGGCCTACATCCAGCTGTGGACTGATAGAAGCTGACGATTACGGTGACGATGAAACTGAAAAAGGTCTTTAACTATTCCTAGGATGGCTATGCTGGTATCCCTATCTAAACTCACCAAATGTCAAAAATAATTGTTGCTGTCAAAGTCAAATAGGGATGGATAAAAACAAAAACAAGAAGTCAAGTTAAGATAAAATCGATATTACTTTGATTGATTTTTCTAATCTCCACTCCCACATTGAATTTTATGATTGCAAAATATATACTTGAAAACTTCTCGCTTTACACGCTTCATTGTAAGAAAGTATCTCAATACAAAACAACCCACTTTACCGTCAATATTTATTTATTATTAGATACAATTAATAACTACCTATCATATACGCAATATAAATATTTACTATCTAGTTCCCATAACACAAGATCTGCTTAACTTTAATAAATAGTACATGCACCCGATTTCCACGCATTTACTATTTCCTAACTGGAAACAATATTGCGAGGCGGAATTTTTAGCCGCTGCGCTGGGCAGGTCTCCCCGCCCAGAGACAGACACATACAAATCGATTTTTTTCGACGTTTTGAAAAATGTCCTACACTAGCGCCCCTACGGAAATCAAATCAAATATGGCTGACAGCTATATTTTGTGACGCCATTTGTTTCTGCGCCAGCTGGCTTTTTCTGTGCTAGCTGATTTTGTTGTGTACTTACTAAACTTTGAATTTATTAGCTCAATAATCAACTGAATTCGTAAATTAATTCGTGATGACGGAAAAGCCTGTGGAAGGAAAGGTCTGTATCTGCTTTTGTAAATAGACATTCTTTCATCCGTTCATCCATTGTCCTGCTCCCTGTAAATGGGCATTGGCCAATCGATTCTAAATATCTTCATGAAAAATTATTGTTTTTTTGTATTCAGGTCACGACCAAAGATTGTATTTATGTGCTTTTCCCTTTATAATTTTTTTCTGGTTTCATTTGTAGGTAGGAGGGAACCTTCAATAGGCCTAGTTTTTAGTTTGTCTTGTAATTTGCAGGTAGATAAAAAACGGCTTTAATTTCAAAATTGAAAAATATCAACGACAAATCCTTTGTGGTGTTCAAAATCTAAATTATCTGCTATGTACTTCACGAAATAAGTACTTAGCTACTTATTTAGTACCTACACATTCCTGTCATCACCACATTCCAAACATTTGAAACAGCTGATTTATTTTAGCCACGTGTTATTTTCCGCCCTGAAGCTAATATTACCGTTTTATTCTGTGTTTGAGGTATAATATAACACATCTTGCCTACTGATAGATAAAATAATAACATTTCAGTTTAAATCACAAACTTAGGTACTTGACCTCTAAATCTTCGAGTAAGGAGCACTTCAAACTTCTTAGGTTTTTTTTAAATATTGTTGTGTGAATAAAAAAGATGAAGTTAACTATGAACAGTAAAGCTATATATAATGCCAAGTGAGTAATGCAACCTGAATATATTTACTCGGCACTCAGCTTGGTAGCTCTTACTACCTTACTTCCATTAACTCATTAAAATCATACTGAGACAATATGTATCCTCATCCATAAACAGTTGTTGAAATCAAACTCTACTATATGTCCCATTGCAACATGTTTTACTTTCATTCCATTGAATTTTGATGGCAAAATGTTTAAGCCTGTGTTAGGCTTACATTTCTCTAGTGATCTAATGATATCGGAATGTGCTTTATTATCTCAGTAATAATTTCCAAAATAATGGTATATCTCAGTCCTGTTCTTAAGCTAAATAAGTTTATAGGTTTACTAACAGTTTTTCTAAGAATATAATGAACCTATAGTACAATAATATTTTGACTAGGTATGCCCTTTTAAATA